>MVGT01001522.1:18694-30198 GCA_002174775.1 Macleaya cordata
GGGTAATCGGACTTACCCCCTTAAAGATCAGATAATTAACTTACCCCCTCAAACTCACGGTTTCTGTGATTCTGCCCTTAGAAAGCATATGTGCGTCTCGCACGCTCTATTTTTTGACGAAAATACCTCTTACTCACGTGTAATTTAGTTTACCCCCTCAGAATAATTGGCTAATCGGACTTACCCCACCCCCTCCCTCAAAGATCACATAATTAATTTACCCCCTCAAACTCTCGGTTTCATTGATTCTGCCGTTAGAAGGCACATGTGCGTCTCGCACGTGACTTTTTTAAGTTTGTCTAATTTACTATTCCCAAACTACCCTTACACATGGGTCCCTAACCCTTACAAACAAAAAAGATGATAGTTGCTTTTATCCAATGGAAATTTAGTTTACCCTAACTCTAAAATAGGTGGAAATGGTGCTTCAGGTAGTCGTCAAAAAGTAAACACAACCTTGAAATTTCTTCCAAGGTTGTTAAAAGTTCATTTTCTTTTAACAGTAGGGGTAATTCAATTTTTTTAATTACAGTAGGTGGTAAGTTAATTTTTTAAATTTTTTAAATTTATTTTGCTAATTGAATTCCTTTTCTTTTTTGTTTGTAAGGGTTGGGGACCATATGTAAGGGTAGTTTGGGAATAGTAAATTAGAGAAACGGAGCGTGTGAAATGCACGTGTGCTTCTAACAGCAGAATCACAGAAATCGTGAGTTTGAGGGGGTAAGTTAATTATCTGATCTTTAAGGGGGGTAAGTTCGATTAGCCAATTATTCTGAGGGGGTAAACTAAATTACACGTGAGTAATGCAATCTAGCTATCTGATGTTATTCGTTCGTCAACCATGGGATGCTACACTCAACCCCTCTATCCTTTGAGCATATAACATCCAACGACTATGATTGTGTGTTTGTGTCAACTTGGGTGGACAAAATTGCATTGAAGTGCCGATTGACAATAGGCGATTAATTTATTAGGGCATGTTTAGTGGGAACCCTTAATCCATTAGAGGATGGATTAAGGGATCCATATTCCTTAGTGGAGAATCCCTTTCACTTAAGGATATGAATATTCTCACTTATATGGTGTATTTTCTGCATACCACGTCTAAAAGTGGGTTTCAATATTTTCTTTCACTTGTCGATTCATCTTTTTGTCACTTCAAATCCCTAATTGAAAACAGATTTTTTTCGAAAATTCAAATATTGCAATCTAATGTTGGTGGTGATCAATACATCAGAAAATCTTTACGCAATTTTTTACAAACCTTTTGGGATTCATCACTAGTTTTCATACCTTAAACCACCCAAACAAAATAAGTTAGCTGAACGTAAAATTTGACATATTGTCAAAATCAAGTTAGCTTACTTTATCAAAGTAACTAACCCTCACCTTTTGGCCTGAAGCTTTTTCCACTACTATTTATCTTATCAATCTACTACCCACCGGATTTTTTCAAGGCATTTCACCATAACCAAAAGCATTTTGAACACTCACTTGATTATGCATCTTTGCGTGTATTTGGGTGTAAGTGTTACCCATATTTAGTACCCTATCTTAATTAGTTTGACCCCAAGTCCAAACTATTTTGGAAGAACATTTCTCCCCCACTTAGCAAGGTTCACTTTATGCAAATCACATTTTGCAAACATTTTGGATGAACAAACTCACACCTGTATACATTTATGCATTTATATGTATATAAGAAACGTAAAATTATGCATGCAATGGATATTGGCAAGGTTGTTTTCTATACTTGATAGGTTTCTCTCCTTAGGTTTATATCTCTCTAGCACCAATTGGGACCGTTTTGGGTCCATAGGTCGTAAGCTCATTCTCAAGTCTATATAGAAAAGTCTCGGGTGTTACAGCACTCATTCTACATGATGGAGATCATTCGCTAAGAAACATTCATACGCATGTGAAATACGCCTTGATTCTAGTTAGTTTTATCTCATTTGGATTAAGTGATCAAAGTATGTGTAAACCGAACCCACTTCCGCATCCATTTAATTAATCTCTGATTGTCTTTATTGGTATCAGAGCTTTCTTTGGTGTATTTCGTGCATATATCTAATCAGTATGTTTATATTTTGTGTTTAAAATAATAGATTTGATCATAGATTAAGTTTGAATTCTTTGTTCTTGAGTTTTCTTCGAAAAATTATTAATGGCTACTGCTTAATTTTGGTTTTTAATATGGTGGATTTTTGGCAATGGATATACACCATGTAGATCATCAACAGAGAAATCAGAATATTCTAAAACTTCTAAGTACCCCATCATTAAAAGATGTTTTAAAATCAATTGTAAGAATGGATAGGCGCCATGTAACGATTATCCTCACAAAAAATATGTCCTTATAATTAGATCATGTCTATGTGAGTCTGAAAAAAATCATCCCATATATATGTCCAAAAATTGGACCTAAAATGTACTAGTTTATATGGCAAATGAAACGAGCGACAAATAGAAAGCAAAGTCTTATATAAGTGCTACTCCATTTCCGTTGCCACGTGAAGTGGGACATCATTTTGGCTTTGTGGGCCCTCTAGGCTATAACATTTCTTTAATTATACGAGCTTTCTATATGTGCATTTTACGTGTTCCTTACGTTGAATTTGTTCATTGTAATTAGTGTATTTTTTAAGTAGGGTTTGTACCAAAGAAGAGCATTAGAGGGTCGGGGTATTGTAATTTTCTTTAGAAATAGGCTATTTTTTAAAATGAGACCCTTATTGTCCCTCTACTTTTTTTTTAATCTGGCCCTATGGTACCCACCTAGATATTATCCAAGGCCTTATTTTGATCTACATGATGAAAAAATCATCGTCACAAAAAATCTATCAGAATCATCTATATGTGAGCCGTACATGTAAGTGTAAGCGGAGTGTAGAAAAGGTGGGTGGGACATGTAAATTAAAAGTGAAAAATCATACGAGCTTCAAGGTTTTATTGATGTGATTTCTTTTGAGCATTACCTAGATGATGAGGAGATATACCATCCTCTGGATCATCTCCATGCGAGGCTATAAGCGGGTGTAATCTGAGTGAAGAATAAAGTGGGTGGAACATGTGAAAAATAAATATGGGTGGAAATATATAGAGACCAAGGTGATTGAGAGATCATCCTCACAAAAAAGACTGGCTTTAGATTTTGATATTTGGACCCCATAAATAAGTGTAAGCAAAGTATATGAATAAAATAGGTAGAATATGTAAAGAATTGATTTATGGATGGAATATATAAAAAGTGGATGATAATATATATCTAGGCCCTTTGTAAAGCACGAACAAACATTCATTTGGCTTCAATCATGGGATTCGTTTTTTTGATCAGAAAAATAAAGAACATAGGCCCTGCTTGGTATGCAGGGAAAAGTTACAGAAAGCAAATTACCACAGCTGTGGTAGTGGTAGTTTGCATGGACAAACAAGGCCATAGGTATCCTAACTAGCAGAGGAATACCATACCAAGCAACTTTTGACTGGGAATAACTGAAGATGCAAATTTTTCCTGCATACCAAGCAGGGCCATATAGATAGAAATGAAGAATATACAAAAATGTGCAAGAGTGAGTCCAAAAATAGCCTTAGACCTGTTGAAAGATTGTAACTAGTACCGCAAACTTCCAAGAGCGGAAACAGTACAACAGACTACAGAGAAGATAGCCTTAATCAGAGAGCGTATGCAAGCAGCTCAGAGTCGTCAGAAGAGCTATGCCGATCAGAGGCGTAGGGAACTTGAGTTTGAGGTAGGTGATCAAGTGTTACTGAAGGTATCACCGATGAAGGGTGTTCTTCGATTCGGTAAGAAAGGAAAGTTATCACCGCGTTTTGTTGGACCTTTTCCTATCCTAGAGAGAGTAGGGAAAGTGGCTTACCGGTTAGCTTTGCCAGATCAGTTAGCGGGAGTTCATGATGTTTTCCATGTGTCTATGCTTCGGAAACATCTCAGGGATGAGGATCGCCCAGCAGTGGTCGATTTCCACGAGTTAGAGTTGCAGCCAGGAGCAACCTATGTAGAGAAGCCTTATAGGATTCTTGACTACAAGGAGCAGAAGCTAAGGTCGAGATCAATACCTTGGGTGAAGGTGCAGTGGCATCATCATGATGAGCGCGAGGCCACGTGGGAAAGAGAAGAGGAGATGCGCGCGAGTTACCCGGACCTTTTTGTTGAGGTATGTGCGATTTCGAGGACGAAATCCTCTTTTAGGGGGGTAGATTGTAATACCCCTATCTCTATTTAGTTACTAATGTTGAGGGGCAGCCACTCTGGATGAGGGCACCCTGTAGAGTTTTATTAAGTTTAGGGTTAGGCTAATATAAGTAACCCTAACTTAACACTCTTTCTCTTGTTTTTCCTTTCTGTTTGGAAGAGAGGAAGAGAGGAAGAGAGAGAGGTGGATCGGCTGGGAGAGAGGGAGAGCAAGAGAGTGAGAGAACCTCTTGATTGAGAGCCCAAGGTTTTGTGAAGGTGATCAACACAGAAAATCAAGTTGGTTGCAGAGGATCTTCTTCATCTTCTTCTTCTTCCTTTGGGTTTCATCTTCCTTGGTGATTTGAGGCAAGTAGTAACTTGCTCTTTTGGTGTAGACTTAGGTCTTCCACTTTGCTTTGATGAAGTCTTAGTAAATGCTTGCATGAAAGCTAGGTTTATGCTTAGTTTACATAACCTAATCCATGAATGAATGCATAGAAATTGGGTTTTAATGGATAATATATGTTAACTAGATGAATGAAGGCATGTATCCATGTGTGTATGATTTTCATTGGTTAAAGAGCATGAAATCTATGTATATTTAACTTGTATACAATCCCCTAAGGTTGCAGGCCAAAATCCCAAGTTTCCATGGAGTTTTGTTGAAGAACAAAACCCAGAATCGCGAGAAAACCCAGGGTGTATCGATACCCATTTAGGGTGTATCGATACAGCCCCAATCTGAAAGGGTGTATCGATACCCATTTAGGGTGTATCGATACAGCCCCAATCTGAAAGGGTGTATCGATACCCATTTAGGGTGTATCGATACAGCCCCAATCTGACAGCATGTATTGATACCCATTTAGGGTGTATTGATACTCCCTCAGCATGTAAGTTAGTATCGATACGCATTGCCTTTTGACCCTAAAATTGGTTTTTGATAGTTTCTTTTGTGTAATTAGTTCTTGTATGAAGGATATTATGATCATGTTCATACATGCTAATAATGGATATGTATTTATAAGTGTAAAATGCATAAATGACTTATTGAGAACTATTTCCATGATGATGAGAGATTGTGGACACATAGATAATGTGTAAGATACTTCCATAAGTTTGATGTATGCTTAAATAACTTGTTTGGCACGTGTGCAAACATAGTTAGGTCCTGTATAGGCCTGGTCCTCTCCAAGCGAGGTCTTCGGAATCGCCAAGTGAGGTCTACGGAATCACTTGACACGTAAGTAACGCCGACAGGGTTACCAGTGTTCGGGGGATGGATTTCGAGGCGGTTTCATCAGACTTACGTGGCGCACGGCCAGTGTCTCGATTGAACTACAGGAATGGGTGAAACGTGGGTAGTAACTAGAGAGCACTCTTTGTTACGAAAACTTAATCTTAATCGAAGAACATAAAACACAACAGCCGTGAATCTTGTGCATTGCTTTACATTACTTTATTCGTTATCTTATCGTTGTTAATACACTGAAACTTGTGAAGCATATGGTTGACCCGAATCTAAGCCAAGGGAACTAGTGAACTTGCTGGCTAGGTTTTGACCTAGCACCGTTATTTTTACAGGTCCAAGACAACAGGTGAATCCTCGCTAGAGGCGGTGTTCACGTAGGCAGGATCTAGTCTTCGGAGACTTGCTTAAGTTCCGTGAAGACGTAGGACATCCTTTGCGATTTCTTTCAGTTTAGTTTGGACATTGTTTAGTCCTTTGATGTTTGGGATTATTTAATTATCCATTTGTATGACAGATTATCTTTAAGTTGATAAAGTTTATTTCAGCTTTATTGTGCTTGTGTTGTGAACATGAGTGCAAGCTTCTTGTTAGCTTGGTGAACTGCGCTCACCCTAGAGCTACAGGTTGTTAATGGTTCCGCATGAGATGCCTAGTTCTCATTGAGTAAGGGCTGCAGACCCGAAAAGTGAGGGCGGGGTGTTACAATTCTATTTCTAACAATCTTAAAGTGATATTTCTCGATGGAGAAAATTTCTGAATCAATGGCTTACAAAGTGATGAATCAAGATATCTGGAAGTTAGACAAGTACGATGGAGCAAACTTTTCTCGCATGAAGGATAAAATTCTTTTTCTTCTTTCTATTCTGAATTTAGCGTATGTTCTTGATCCGAATCTTCAGCCACTACCTGAACCAAGTGATAACGACACAGAAAGGATAATAGCAGATAGAAAGAAGCGTCAAGAAGATGAACTAATATGCAGAGGATATATCATGAATACATTATTGGACTGACTGTATGATCTCTTTACTCCAATTACATCTCTAAGAGAAATTTGGAATGTGTTAGAACACCAGTACATAATTGAGAAAAGCGGTACAGATAAGTTTCTTCTATTTAAATTTTTTGAATTTATTATGGTTGAAGGAAAATCCATCATGGACCAAATTCATGAGTTATTAGTCTTAGTTTCAAAGCTCCTTGAACTTATAATTGTTCCTGAATCGTTACAAATGGGGGCTATTATGGCTAAATTAGCCCCATTTTGGAACAATTACAGAAAGAAACTTCTGCATATGTCAGAAGAAATTAGTTTGGGAGATATACAAAAGCATATATAGATTAAAGAGGAAACTTGAAATCGAGATAAGATGTTTTCTTCTCAATCACAAGATACCTCTAAAGTTCACAATGTTGAAGAGAACAAGTTTAAGAAGAACTTCAAAGTTAATAATAAAGGGAAGTTCAAGAAGAACAAACAGACCAACCCCAACTATAAACAAAAAAGTGGACCTTGTTTTAATTGTGGAAAAAAGGGACACTTTATTCGTGATTGCAGGTACAAGAAAAATAGTGATCAAAAAAGTGTCAATGTCGATAAAACAAATGATGCAATCTTAATAGAAGAAAATGTCACCAATTTGGTTGCAATGGTGTCATTAATGCAAATTGGAATGATCACTGAGTTGAATATGGCAGCAACAATAAAATCATCTGACTGGTGGCCCGATTCTGGTGCTACAATTCATGTGTATAATGACAAAGCACAATTTAAGACATATGAATATACAGTAGATGGTCAAGAGGTGTTGATGGGCAATCACAACTCCGCCAAAGTTTTGGGAAAAGGGACAGTTGAACTTCAGTTTACTTCTGGGAAGAAACTCACTTTGACAAATGTACTTCATGTTTCAAAAATTCAAAAGAATCTTGTACTTGCAAATTTGCTATGTAAAAGCAACATTAAGGTTGTGCTTGAATCTGATAAGTTGATTCTGACAAAGAATGGTGTATTTGTTGGAAAAGGATACTCATGTGATGGAATGTTTAAACTTAGTATTAATATTAATGGAATAAATTCTTCTGCTTATATTGTTGAGTCTTCTTCTATTTGGCATGGTCGTTTAGCACATTTAAATTTTAGATCTTTAAAATATATGTCTAAGCATAATTTAATTTCTTGCCAAGATATTATACATGATAAATGTGAAATATGCACTTAAGCCAAAATTACAAAGAAACCTTTTCCAAAGGCTGAAAGGAACACACAATTATTAGAATTAATTCATTGTGGTATTTGTGAATATAATGGAGTGTTAACTAGAGGAGGGAAGAAATATTTCATCACCTTTATCGATGATAGTTCTAGATATACATATGTATATCTAATGAAAACGAAAGATGAAGTCTTTGACTTTTTTAAACGTTACAAGGCTAAAATAGAAAATCAAAAGGATAAGAAAATCAAAATTCTTTGTAGTGATAGAGGTGGTGAGTATTTTTCTGGTGATTTTGATTTATTCTGTGAGGAGCATGAAATTATACATAAAAAATCTACACCTTACACTCCTCAACAGAATGGTTTGGCAGAAAGAAAAAATAGGACACTCACTGATATGATTAACTCTATGATGATAAATGCCAAGTTACCAAATAATCTTTGGGGTGAAGCACTTCTTACTGCTTGTCATTTGCATAATCAAATTCCATCAAAGAAAATGCAAGTTTCACCATATGAAATTTGGAAAGGGAGAATACCAAATTTAACATATCTTAGAGTGTGGTGGTGTTTGGCTTTTTATAGGCCACCTGATCCTAAAAGATCTAAATTGGGTCCTAAAGGGATCAAATGTGTTTTTGTAGGATATGCAGAAAATTCTAAAGCATATAGACTACTTAATTTAGACTCTAATACAATAGTTGAGTCTAGGGACGTTGAATTTTTTGAAAATAAATTCTGTTATAACTCTCAATCAGAATTTGTACCTTTAACTCAAAATAATGTAAATGTTAGTTCTTTCTCAGATAACAAGAGAAAAGAACTTGAAACTCCTAATGAACCTAGAAGGAGTCAACGTGCTAGAAAAGAAAAGACTCTAGATTCTGATTTTATCTCTTCACAAGCAATTGTGTTTTTAGTGGAAGGAGATAGAAATCAAGTTCTGAATAAAATACCCATTATACTTAACATAGAGGAAGATCCTAAAAGTCTAAGTGAAGCTATGGCTTCAAGAGATTCAGTTTTTTGGAAAAAGGCTGTGAATGATGAGATTGACTCATTATTATCAAATCAAATATGGACTTTAGTGGATTTACCACCAGGATCTAAAGCAGTAAGTTGCAAATGGGTATTTAGAAGAAAGTATAATACCGATGGGTCTATTCAAACATTTAAAGCAAGGCTAGTAGCCAAAGACTTTACATAGAAAAAAGGAATAGACTACTTTGATACATATGCACCAGTGGCTAGAATCACATCCATTAGAGTATTATTTGCTTTGGTTTCCATTTATAAATTGTACGTGCACCAAATGGATGTGAAAACTACATTTTTAAATGGTGACTTAGATAAAGAAGTGTATATGGAACAACCAGAAGGATTTGTTCTTTCTGGAAATGAAAGTAAAGTATGTAAATTAGTCAAGTCTCTTTATGGCTTAAAGCAAGCACCAAAACAATGGCATGAAAAATTTGGCTCTATAATTTTGTCAAATGGGTTTAAACACAATAATGCAGATAAGTGAATTTATTCAAAATTCATGGTCGACTATGGTGTTATTATATGTTTATATGTTGATGACTTACTAATTTTTGGTACTAATATGAAAGGGATATTAGAAACTAAGAAGTATCTAAGTTCAAAATTTAAAATGAATGACTTAAATGAAGTAAATACTATCTTAGGAATTAAGATGAGAAAGCATAGTGGGGGTTATGCATTATCACAATCACATTACATAGAAAAAATTCTTATAAAGTTTAAGCATTTAAATATAAAGGAAGTAGCTACCCCTTATGATCCAAATATGGTAATATTAGAGAATTCTGGTAGATCAGTTACACAGCTTGAGTATGCTAGTGCAATAGGAAGTTTAATGTATGCAATGCATGCCACAAGGCCAGATATTGCATTTGCTATATGCAAACTTTCAAGGTATACTAGTAATCCTAATATAATTTATTGGAAAACAATTGGTAGAATTTTTGGTTATCTTAAAAGAACCATTTATTTGGGTTTATTTTACTCTAAATTTTCAGCGGTGCTAGAAGTATATTCAGATGTAAGTTGAATTACAGGTTCTAAAGACAGTAAATCTAAATCTGGGTGGATTTTTACTATTGCAGGAAGAGCAGTTTCTTGGGCTTCAAAGAAACTAACCTGTATAACACACTCCACTATGGAATCGGAGTTTATAGCTTTGGCAGCAGCAGGCAAAGAAGCAGAATGACTGAAAAATTTGTTTTTTGAGATAGAGTTGTGGCCACATCTATTTCTTTGTACTGTGATAGTGAAGCTACTTTATCTAGTGCTTATAGCAAAGTTTACAATGGACAATCTGGACATATTAGTTTGAGACATGACTATATCAGGCAATTAATGACAGATGGAGTTATTAATATAGTATATGTTAAGTTAACTAATAATTTGGTGGATCTGCTTACTAAAGGACTATCAAGAGATATAGTCAAGAGTATATCTAGTGGAATGGGGCTGATACCCTTTTATTAAAATCATCAGTAATGGTAACCCAAATTTGACTAGAACATCACTAATTCAATGTTTAATGGGTAATAACAAGTTACAGATATATGATTGTTTAAGCACTGAATTAATTATTTACCCATTCCAAGATGATCAGTGTAGAAATGCTACGTAATAAGGATGAGTTCTAAACTCTTAATGAGGTTTATATTAGTTATGATGTCTACAGTAGCATGGACATAAAATAAATCCTCACCTATATGAACACAAGAAGTGGTGCCGCTTCTACCAAGAGTTCGAATTTTCTCTTGTAAATGTTCATGAAACCAGGATGGAGCAAGGCCATAATAGTGCTAAATGAGTTTAGAATTTTATAAGGAAGGACTATGATATAATTATGTGTGTGGTTTTTCCAGTTTTAGTAAAAGAAGACTTTGTTTAAGCTAAGGCCACCTAAATCATCGTTAAAACTTTGATTTACTTACACGAATTGAAGGTTTAAATCAAAAGATACCTTCTTGTATGCATAAGGATATAATTATGACTATGAGAGTTACAATCTAGTGGGGGATTGTTGAAAGATTGTAACTAGTACCGCATTGCGTTGTATCATAACCCAAGAGACACAATATTCAAATTGGTAGTATAGTTGTGAACATACACAACCTTTAACAGTAAACTTGGTAGTGTACGGTTGTAAATGTACACAACCTTTTGTAGTTTAAAATGTATGTTACACATACACAATCACTACAACAGATCACTTCTTTTGCGACGAACTCATTTGCGACGCTTCTTAAGCATATTTGAAGTATTGTAATTATTATTTGCGACGCTAAGTACTGTCGTAAATCATATTTGAAGTATTAACTATGTTTATTTGCGTCGCAAATAATCAAATATCATTTGCGACGCACGTTTCCGTCGTAGATAACCTAATATTGGCGACGGTTACATACGCTGCAAGTAATCTCTTATTTGCGACGCTAAGTACTGTCGCAAATAATCTCTTACAGTATTAGCGACGTTTATTTACGTCGCAAATAATCAAATATCATTTGCAACTCTGGTATCTGTCTCAAATAATGACCATCTGTCTTAAAACTAGTGTTTCCAACGAATTTATTTTTGTTGAAAAATGAAACCATTATCTTTCTTATTTGGTTACAGCTATTAGTTGTGATCAATATATACTAGAGTCATGCACTACTATCAGGCGTTCGACATCATATTTAATTAAATATACATTTTATGGAAAAAAATTTCGACGGTGGGCGGGTGATCCCGTCACCTTGCAGTGGGCAAGAGCACTTTGGCACATGCCATGGCACGGTGCTGGGCACTTTGACACA
>MVGT01001522.1:36926-62956 GCA_002174775.1 Macleaya cordata
AAGTAGAATTTTTAGTTCATTTTTCAATAAGTCAGTAACATCAACCCATTGTTATTTTTTCAATAAGTCAGTAACATCAATGCATTGATTGATATTTTTGTTGATTTAATGTATTTCTCCTCTTTTTGTACATGAAAGGAGAAATTATATATTCATATAGTTATACAGTTTTAGGTTGTGTTTAAAGTTCATACTTCATAACTATTTTTTGCTAACAATATAGATATGAAAGATTGCCAATACATTATAGCATTTTGTGGACAATTGAGTTAATTAAGTTCCTGATTAAGTATCTTTCCTTTCATTAATATTTATATATCCATACATGTTGACAGATATTCTAATATTTATTGATGTAGGAAATAATTATGGGACTGCAGCAGTGCAGCTACTGGAGATTGTTTTTATAAGGCAACTCATTTAAAATGGAAAGCAGGTGTTGGTACAATATTAAGACGGTGCAATTTTAAAGCACTTTTAACTTGTTCATCAAAAAATAAAGAAATTTTGTTGTGTAATTGTCTAATTGATTACTGATATTTGAGTCTTGATAAATTTTGATGAAAGGCCCTTTTATAAATGAGTTTGTATTTTTTAGGAAAAATAATTTAGAGAATGTATCATGTATGGATTAGAGAATATTAAATATTTGTTTATCAGGTGCATTTTGGCTCAGTTTACAGAATAAACTATGTCAAATTTGAGTATTGTTTGTTGATTAATTTTAAGTGCTTAAAAAAAGAATAGGGTCAATAGGGTCACGGATAGGGTCAACCCTGTTAGGGTTAGGGTTTGAAAAAATGACCCGTTTCATTAACTAGTCAGGGTTAGGGTTTGATAATTATGACCCGCTAACCTGCTAACCCGCCTAGTCAGGGTTAGGGAGCTAGGAGTTGTTTAAAGGTCTCATTATAACATAAGATAAGAGATGAAACACAAGGAATTGTATTGCTTATTAGCTGAATTGCCATTAAATTTATTGATAAGTTTTTGTTATTATTAACAGGCAGTTTTTGTGATCTCATAAACATTTCATCATCATCATCTATTAACAGGCTATATTTAAGCAAGGGTATTGAAGTTCTCACATGTAAAACATCTTGTTGCTGCTGCAATTATAGACCAGTTACAAGATAAACTATTATTAATTACATATGTTCTTCTGTTTTTAGTAACACAAATATGGTTCTAATATTACAAGACAAACTGTTATTAATTACATATGTTCTTCTTTTTTTAAGTAACACAAACATGGTTCTAATATGTTTTCTTTTTTTTTCCTTCTTTCTTTGCATGTGAAGCTCATTTTGGATGGGAACTCGAAGTTATGAAGAAGAAACCTAGCTTTGTGGTCTTACAATTTTGTTGGGATGAACTTGAAAGTAAGACAACTTCAAAGTATTTTTGAGGGGATGACTCATATATAGTTTGTTCAATCAAAACTTTAAAGTCCTTTGGATATATGTTGATAGATAGTTCAGTTTTTTTTAGTAAGGAGTGCTATTTTTTTTAAAAAAAAATTTTAGAGTTTAATGTTGACACTTTATATGTAGTTGTGATTGTGAAGTCTTTTTGTAAATGGAAGTTGAAATTCGAATGAATGTGGATGTGTATGCGAATGGTTTGGTAAATTTAAATGCATATGGACGTTTGTGAATGGTTTATATGCAGGCAGTGGACAGGTTAATGAAAAAGGCTATAAGCTTGGAAAACAAACCAAAAAGAGGCAGTGCGGAAAAATATTTTAAAAAAATATATACTCTTTAGCGACGCTTACTACCGTAGCAAATAATGTACTCTTTAGCGACGCTTTCTATCGTAGCAAATAACGTACTCATTAGCGACGTTCAAGACGGTGGCTAATGAAGCACTCATTAGCGACGTTTACAAATAGTGGCTAATGATGCACTCATTAGCGACGTTTACAAACAGTGGTTAATGAAGCACTCATTAGCGACGTTTACAAACAGTGGCTAATGATGCACTCATTAGCGACGCTTCCAAACGTCGTTAATGATGCACTCATTACCGACGTTTACAAACGTTGCGAGTGATAATTATTCGCGACGGAAGTTGACGTCGAGAATAAAAATATTAAAAAAAGGACAAAATCATTTTTTTAGCGACGGAATTGTTCTTGCGACGAATGAAAATTATTGGCGACGCATAAAGCGTCGCAAATAATATCATTACTTGCGACGGTTCGGACCGTCGCAAAGTTTTATCAGCGACCCCATCATTTGCGACGGAATTATAAACGTTGCAAATACTTATTTGCGACGCTTTCGTTATTAGTTGCGATGCTTGGTAGCGTCGCAAAAAAGCAGTTCTGCTGTAGTGAATCTTTCTAATTGAAAGTGTGTATTTGAACGGACATAACTCTTTGTGCATATAGCTACCAATTAAAGTGTATTAGATAACTACTAATTTAGAAGAGTTACAACTCTTCAATTAAAGTGTGTTAGATAACTACTAATTTTAAAAAAGTTACAACTCTTCAATTAGGAGCCATATTATTCACATGAAGTGTTATAACTCTTCAAGTTAGTACCCATTCATACTCTATAAATAGGGTACGTAATTTGTGAGGAGAATAATATAGAACAATTGAAATCTCTCTCTTCCCCCATTGGCATATAGTCTTGTAGTGCTTTCTTATAATAAAATTCTAGACTTTGTTGTATCTGGAAGTGATTTGCTTAGAACCCATTAGCAACTCAAAATGAGTGGGGGCAAATATCACTTAAGGAAAGCGATTTACGTGCCTCAAAGTCGTTGTTTTCAGATTATTCAATTCTGTTTCTAACAAGACCTCACTCAAAAGGACATTGGGTCCTATATCAAAAAAACAAAACATCATGGAGGTTCAAAAATGAACTGCCTCCATCTTCCCATAACCCAATCAATGGAACAACTCCTAAAAGCCTCTTCAGTCGATACCCATCTAAAAGCCAGACTTTAATGTTACAGATATTCTTTTCTACGTCTTCTTCCTTATCTTGAAAAACTCTAGCATTTCTTTCCTTCCAAATACACCACATAACCGCAGTCGGAAGCATCTTCATGATTAGTTTAGCCTTTTCATTTCCAAAATTCCAATTCCATCTATAAAGCATATCATTTATCTTCCTGCTATACACCAAGAGGCCCCACATTCTAGGAGAAACTCACACTAGATTTTGCGTAAAAATTTCAATACAAGAATAAGTGAATACCTGTCTCCAGCTCCGATTTGCAAAGGAAGCATCTATTGATCATATTCCAACCTCTTTTTTGTAGACTGTCAATCATTAAGATCTTTCCTTTTGCCGCCACCCAAAGAAAGAAAAATACTCTACGAGGCTAGAATTTATTCCAAAGCTTGAGAGGACAATTTTCCTCAGTTGCCGAGGGATGTAAGTTCAAATAAGTTAATTTTATCGAGAAGAGCCCATTAGAACCCCATTTCCACTTCCTTGAATCTAAATCATCAGTAGAGAATTGGGCTAAATTTAGGACTTCAGTTAATTCAGCCACCTGAGTATGTATATCCCACATTCTTCTTGGCAGCTCCAGATTCCATGATTTGTTCCCATTTTTCTCAATCATTACTGTCGCTATTTTAGCTTGCTTACTATTTGCAAGGTGATAGAGACTCGAAAACCTCTCTATCAAGGGCAAATCAGTCACCTAGGCATCTTCCCAAAATCTCATCTTCTCATCATTTGCAACCGTAAAAACCAAACCTTTTTTGAAGTCTTGCAGAGTGTTGCAAACACACCTCCATAAAGCAGTACCATAAGAGCTCTTGGGAATGACAATATCCCACTGAGAATCCTGATTTCTATATTTTTAGATGATTACTTTACACCATAAAGAATCCCTTTCCTCTCCCACTCTCCAAAGACACTTCATTAAGAAAGCCGAGTTCATCACCCTTAAACTCTTGATGTGAATACCTCCTTTGTTTTTCGGTTTACAGGCCTCCTCCCAGCATACAATACAAGAAGGAACTTAGAATGCTCCTCATTGTCATTCCACAGGAAATCTCTAGCCAACTTCTCCAATTTGTTGATGACTGATATAAGAGCTGCAAAAAGGGACATTTGATAGATCATTAAGCTGCCCCAAACAGTTTGAATTAATGTGACTTTGCCTCATTTTGAAAGGTAAATACTTTTCCATTTGGCCAACCTCATTCTGCAAGTTTCAAGGACAGAATCCCACTTTATAACACCTCTGTATTTATCTCCTAGCGGCAAACCTAGGTAGATAGTTAGTAGAGTTTTACAGCATAGTCGAGAACAACAGCTAACTCTTCCAAATTATTTATCTCACCAACCCCAAACAAGCTTGTTTTTGAATAATATTATATAAAGGCCTGAAACAATTTGAAAACAAAGTAAAGTCATCTTTAGATTCTTCACCTCTTTAATCCTTGGGTTAAGGAACACAATTATATCATCTGCAAACTGAAGATAATTTACAATTAGATCTTCATTACCCACTTTGAAACCCCTGAACTAGCTTGCATCATGACCTTCATCAAAAAAGAGACTTAGCACTTGTGTAACCAACAAGAAAAGAAAAGGTGATAAGGGATCACCTTGCCTTAGACCTCTTGTGGTTTTAAATTTTTCATCACTGAACAAAAAATATATGATACACAGGCTTTGATCCAAGCCCTCCAAGCCACCCCGAAACCCATTCTTCTAAGCATATAATCTAAAAATTTTCTGTTCACAAAATCATATGCCTTTTCAAAGTTTATTTTACAGATCAAGCCAGGCTCTCTGTCTCTAAGTCTAGAGTCAATACATTCATGCATGTGCCGCATAATTTGCCAACTCAGGGCATTTCTAGTGGGAAATCTAAAAATGGATCCCTAAAAATAGAAAATCCATGATGAAAAGGTGTTTTGCTTTAGTGGGGAATCCCTAAAAATGGGTGAAGAAACAAAAAAAAAAATAGAGAAAAAAAGAGAGAGAGAAAAAAAAATCAGTTGAGATATATTGTGTTCCTTTGTTTAAGGGGAAAAAATAAAAAAAGTCGGAGAGAGAAATAGCTTTCCTAATATTTAAGAATAAAATATTGAGCGTGTAGCTCATGGGATGAGCGGCACTCATCCCATGATACCCTCCACTAAGGATCCCTAAAATGGTAGATTGGGATCCATTTTTAGGGGTTAAGGGTTCCCACTAGAGCATGAAAACTGTTTGATCAAGCAGTTTTCATGCTCCCACTAGAAATCCCCTCACACATGCATAATGTGTATGAGCTTTTAAAGTGAGTTTATAAAGGGATTAACCATAGAACGCACTACATAATTTGCCAACTCTCGGTGCAAAGTGAGTTTGTTGGGGGATTTAGGGTTTAGAATTTGTGAAGGAGTTAACCAATTAAATAACATGCTGCATAATTTGCTAATTAACTCACGCGCACTACATGAGTGTGAGAGGGAAAAATAAATTTGTAAAGGAATTAACTAAATAATGTACCGCATAATTAATTGCTAAATCACACGTAGCACGTGGAGAAAAGTGAGTTTGTTGAGGAAAAGCTAACCCATGTGGTGGGTCTAGTGAGTTAAATTAGACTTGATCTTAATTAGCGATAATTTTTTTTCCATTCGAGTACCATTTCTAATTTAATAGTAAAATACAGAGAGTCTAATCATTTTCATGAGCATTGTACGTGTTTATGGGAAAATATTGACTAATTAGAGGTTCATTAGCCAGGCATACTTATATATATTGTATTTTGACAAGTCGGTTATTAGTTAGTGAAAATGAAGTTTTGTATTGTGTCTGCTGACTTAGGACCGAGAAAATGCAACAAATTAAGGAAATTTGTCTGAAAAAAAAATAAAAATAAATTGTGGTATTGATTATTTTCAATGTCATATTCTACGAATACAGAATTTTTTTCTTGATTAGTAACCTTAATTATTTTCTTAACTATATCCAAGTTTAGCTCTAGGACAAAATTCTCTTAATAATTTTTTCATTATTTTTTGTGTGAAATGAGACTACTTGCATACAAGTCAAAGAAAACATCTTTCTATTTGCCCTAAAAAATACTTAATTAGGGCAAGTGCCATAGGAAACCCTTAAGGTAGGGGTTTGGGGTAGGGTTTAAGGTATTGAGGAAGAGCAAGTACCATGGAGAGAAGACGCAGGGGAGGCACAATCTGTGCCGTATGGCACAGATTCTGCCCAAAATTAAATACCCTTCAAACCCCTTGCTCCCGCATCAAAATATGGCCTTAGATTATTTTCATAGTTTGGGAGGTAGCAAAGATTGTGCCGTGCAGTACAATCTGTGCTAGGGCTGCACACGGTTCGGTTTGGTTGGATTTTTTGTCAAACCCATAGCCAAACCATTAATTAATTTAGGAGGACCAAAACCATACCAACCTATGATGGTTTTTTTTTTAAACCAAAACCACACCATCGGTTTTTTGGATTTTTTGGGTTTTTCTGTTTTTTTTCAAATTTCAGATTTTTTTAGGGGTTTTCGATTTTTTTAACGGACAAATCATTCAAAACTAAAGTTTAACTAGATTAAAAAATTACCATATGGCATTTATCAATTGGTCATTTAAACTTAAACTAAAACATGACATAATTAGAGCACTTGCATTATAAAAAATTAAAGTTCGTCAAACTTAAAAAAAGAAAAACTGATAATAACCAAATATTTATTTAAATTTAAAACATAAAAAAAATGTCCAAGTGTTCAACCATCTTAAATAATTATTAATTTTCTCTTTTTTTTGTGAAAATTATTAAATTTAATATGAGAAGATCATCCTTACCAAAAATCATATCAATCAAAAATAATTATAAGGTAATTTATAGGCCATCTATTTTAATTATTACTTTTAAATTAAATTTTGATAGGGTTAAAAATTTGGTACGATATGATTAGGGACGAAATCATAAATTTTTTTAAGAAGAAAACCATAAAGCACAACAAATTTCTTTGGTGTGTGTAAAAGTTTGTGTGGTACGTGTTAAGAAATGAGTTGGTCAAATTCTAATTTTACAAAAAACTAAGGCACAATATACTAAAATCTTAATAATTGGTGGGGCACTCTATTTCCTCATAGGTATTAGAAGTTGGAGTTTAAATGTTTTTTATGGAGCACACACCCCAACAACGTGTAAGATAGCTCATCCCCGAATATGATTTTTTTATTTTTCTATGAAGATACATGGTGAAGTATATGAAGAGTTCATCTTTATATCTTAGATATCTCTATATGGATCCCAACATATTTTCCATAGCAACATAGTGGCAATTTTAATCATGGTATATCCACAATTGAATTTTTTTAAAATAAAAATAATAATTATATAAAATAATAAATATATTATAAATAAATTAATAAATATGTATAAATTTGAGAACGTACACATCACATATATTTATTGCCTCATATAGGATACAAATTGACATAGATACATTGACTTATGAAATTGTAATTATATTAAGAGCCAAGCTACTTAATTCATATTTTCATAAGTTAATTAGCACGCATATTTATACATAATAATGCATGTGTATACTATATAGGTATATGTGCGGGTTTTTTCTGGTTTTTTTAGTTTGGCCTTTCGGTTTGGTATTTTTGGTACGGTTTCGATTTTTTGAAAACATGAAACCAAAACCAAACCATAAATATCGATTGTTGCGGTTTTTCAGTTTTTCGGGTTTTAAATTTTTTGGTTTTACGGTTTGTCGGTGTTTTTTTCGGTTCGGTCCGGTTCGGACCGGATTTAAAACTGCACCATGTGCAGCCTTAATCTGTGCCAATAGGTATTGGGAATCGATTATTCCAGTTAAAAACACAGAAGAAAATTAAAGGTTTAAAAACTTTAATCGATTCCTAATAGAACGTCCAACTATTAATGGGATCTGAATAGAGAAAATTATACCTTTGAAGCGTAAGCTGTAGCCTCAAAACTTTGTTGTTAGCTAATGATGATCCCGCGAAAAGATCTACCGGATTGGATCGTTAGCTTTGTGCTCCAGTTGATGAGAAATCTACGCACTACTTAACTAAAGAACTAGGATTTCTTTTCTCACAACTTTGAAATAATTGGAACACACACAAAATAGGGAGGGGAGAGAAAGTGGCATTTTTCTCTATGGTTGGGCTAGAGAAAAATGCCCCTCTCTATATAAATATATAGAGAGGTTCTTAATCCATATTCTATGCTAAGTCCAATTAGGTCTAAGTGGTCCCACACTTTTAGGCTTTTAAATATTTAAAAGTCTAAACTTAGTGTCTCACACAAAATAGAATTTAAATATTCTAATTACAAATAACTCCACCAAATATTTGTAACTAAACCCTTCATAAAGTGTAGATATTTAAAAAGAACCCTTCCATTGTTATTACCGCAATTAAGTCCCTCCACTATTTTCTAACGTTCGTAAACGTCCCTGGCTTTACTTGTCAGTGCCTAGGGAGAATTCACATATTCTGACCCTGACCATCGCCCATGCAATAGTTCCTAATGATCTAATAAATCTCCAAAACAATTTAGGAGACCACTGGCCAGTCTAGATCATCAGAACTTACAGAGTGATTTAGGTGAACGTTATTTCATGTGGACTCCTTATTGAACTAACTTATTCTTATTATGGAATAAATGACCATCCATCTTACTCAGAATATTGGATCACGTTTTCGTTTCTGACCTCACTGATTAGCAAAATAAAGCGGTCACTACTCTCATGTAAGTTATATGTTAATTCTCAGGATTAAGGACCAATTACTATAACAGTAATTTTGATAATTATTTATTATTAACTGACACTAAATAATAATAATCATCATTTGACCTGTTCATTGTAATTTAATTACATTAACACATTGGATTAGGAGTCAACACTCCTGTGATGGAGATACATCACATTATATAACATAATCATTCTTTGTTTTATAGTCTTAGAATATATTACGAACTAATATTAATGAATTAAACCTCTCCTTGTATGAACATACTTCATACAATTAATTCATCTTAGTATATTATTCTCACTATACATGCATGTTAAATAGAATTAATAAACTATTTATTAAACTCAAAAATGTCGTAAACATTGTTTTTAGGGAATAACCCCAACAATCTCCCACTTGCACTACAAACAATGGAAACTTTCCCTTAACCCCATTCCATGGATATGTGAATCAAAAGCCTTCTATGGAAGCACTTTGGTAAAGGGATCTGCTATATTTTCTGCAGATGATATCTTAGTGACACTGATGTCACCCTCACTAGCATAATGTCTGACGACATTGTATTTTCTTTTCATATGCTTGTTGGACTCGTGGTTCCTTGGTTCTTTACAGTTTGCTACAGCACCTCTATTGTCACAGTAGAGAACAATAGGTGGCATAGCCTTGGGTACAACTGTAAGTTCAACCGGGAATTTCTTCAGCCATACTGTTTCATTTGCTGCTTCAATAGCTGCTACGTACTCAGTTTCTGTGGTGGAGTCAGCAACGCACTTCTGTTTGATGCTCCTCCATACTACAACACCACCTCCTAGAGTGAACACATATCCTGATGTAGATTTACTCTCATCAGCGTCTGCCTAAAAGTCTGAATCGGTGTAACCGATTGGTACTAGGTCATCTCCATTATATACAAGCACATATCTTTTGGTTCTCCGTAGATACTTCAAAATATGCTTAACTGCTATCCAATGTGGATTACCTGGGTTGGACTGATACCTACTAACCATTCTTACTGCATAACAAATATCTGGTATGGTACATAACATTACGTACATGAGACTACCCGCTGCCGAGGCATAAGGTACCTTCTCCATGGCTTTCACCTCATCATGTGTCTTGGGACACTGATCTTTTGAAAGCCGAATTCTATGCCTGAAAGGTAAGAGGCCTTTCTTAGAATTCTGCATGTAAAACATTTCCAGTATTTTGTATATGTAGGTTTCTTGGGATAACCCTATCAACCTTAACTTCTAATTTTTCAGAAGTTTGATGCCTAGGATGTAGTTGGCTTCTCCCAAGTCTTTAATGCTAAAATGATTAGATAACAAAATTTTGACAGAGGATAATGCTCCTACATTAAAATATCACTTGTTCCTGTCTTATCCTTTTGTAAACACAAGCTTCATCAGGATGTTGATCAAAACCAAGGGACTTGATTGCCTGATCAAATCTGATGTTCTAGCTTCGAGATGATTGCTTAAGTCCATATATAGATTTTTACAACTTGCATACCATATGTTCTTAACCTTCCGCTACAAAACCATCTGGCTGGACCATATAAATGTCCTCCTCAAGATTGTCATTCAAGAAGGTAGTCTTAACATCCATTTGTCAAATCTCGTAGTCATAATGAGCAGCAATGGATAAGAGTATCCTGATGGACTTAAGCATAACTACAGGTGAAAAGGTTTCCTCGTAGTCGATACCCTCCTTTTGAGTATACCCTTTTGCTACCAGCCTTGTTTTAAAGGTTTCCACCTTTCCATCTGGTCCTCCTTTTTTCTTGAAAATCCACTTACACCCAATTGGTTTAATATTGAGTGGTGGATTTACAAGTTCCCAGACATGATTAGAATACATAGATTCTATTTCATCTTTCATAGTTTCTTGCCAAAGTCTCGAATCTGTGTTACTAATGGCCTCTTAATAGTTTAAAGGATCTGTGTCCTGTTCCTCAAGAACAACTTGAAAAGCCTCTCCTAACATTACAAACTTTTTGTATTTGTCAAAAAATCTTCTAATCCTCCCACTACGACGAGGCTCTGGTGGAGGAACTGGTTCAATCGGAGGGTTCAGGTTGAGCTGGCTCATCTGCTTTAACTAGCGGTTCTGGATCAACCGCTGGTTCTTCCTGATTAGGTAGTTCCTAGTCCATCGGTTCAGGTTGAACCGGTGGATCAGGCTGAACCGGAGGATCCTGCTCTACCTGAACTTGTGCCTGATTAGGTGCACCTTGTATTTCGGTATGTGTATTCCTGGATAACATAGATGCTTCCACTACGCCTCTATAAGATTGTTGAATCACGGGCAGAGATATGGTTTGATCCATAAACATGGGCAGACTATACGTACCGATACTCACAGGTCGCAAATGCCAAGAGCGAGCGGTGGCAATAATGATGCGAGAGGTGACAGGAGCAGGACCAAAGAAATGACCGGAAAGATCTGGTACATCTTGATGAATCCCGTATTACCTAAGAAAGAGAAGCGGGCAGTAAAATGTTCTCTGTGTGAAGCTCAAGATCGACACGATGTTGTGCCCATGTGTGTTCAGAAACTCCAAACGCACGGGCTAATAGTGAAGATGCCAGTGAACAGCCCTGTTGGACAGATGCTGCAGCCAACCAACTGTGTCTTCTTGTTGACGTTCATGATAGCCACGCTCCCGGTGAACTCGGATCACATTCAAGGTCAATACATGATTCCCGATCGCGCTGCTGAGCCGCAGGTGCTCCACAAGCCATATCTAGAAAAGAATCAGGAGGCATTAATAACTCAGCAGTGATGAGAAGGCCAATGAAAAGAACTCGAAAGGGAGAATACCTGAAGCAAGTAGAGGCTACCCCGGATCTGCCTTGTCTCAGCATAAGAGTCTAAGCTGTCGAAAAGCTCCCCCAAGATGGCTGACACATAAGCCCGATCCACTTTAGCCTGCTGCAAAACAGCAACCACCGTAGGAGAGCACCTTCGTCCATTTATGTGAAACAGGTACTTCCCCAGAAGCGTAATACACAATGCCCGACAACGAACCTCAGGATCTTCACATGGGCGGAAATGACGAGCAAGGTTTTCAATATGCACCCCATTTGGAAGAAAGACATGGTCAAGGGAGTGGCGATAGCGCCCGCCCAAAAAACGACTGAAATCTAGTCTGGAAACTCCGCCTGGAGGTGGGGCGAATAGAGGCCCATCAGAAGAAATGCTAAGGATTTTGCTAAATTCCTCGGTGGTAGGGCATATGTCGCAGAAACCAAAACGGAAGATATGAAGATCACGGACCCAACACGTGGCCGACGCTCTCAAAAGATCCATGTCTAAATGAAATCCGACAAGACTGGCAACATGTCCAAGCTGGTGGGATCTAATGAAGGAATCCTTAAATTCATCAAGATTATTGACCCAGGCATGAAAGGCCTCCATGACCCTAAAGGAGTGGCAAAAGAAATCAAGAATTGAGGAAAAGATTGATAAGAAAAGGCTCGATGTTGTTACCAGGGTGAGAAGTCTCGGGTATTTATAGAGCCTAAGAAGTATGAGGAACAATAGGTGAAAAGAATTCACCCATGAGAAAAAGTAAAGAAAGGGGAATCTTTTTTCCTACCATGATAGAGAGATTTATTCATTCATCCCACGAGAATCACGTGAGGGGGGAGGTGAATAATCTACTTTTACCACCACATCAAGGTACAAAACAAAAGAAGCCAAAGTGAAAGAGTGAAAAATGTGGGGAAGCTCTCTCGATCTTAAAGAAAATAGATTCGTGAAAGTACACATTTGAAGAGAGAAAGGACAACATCTATACATGAATGGATTAAAGTGACTGCCAGGCCCAGCAGATCAAGCCAAAATCAAGACAGAAAACTGAAGTGTCGAAATAATTGAGTGGTGTAAAACCCTAGCAATGCGTTCAGATCCCAAGATGATGCACAAGCGAGAGCAACCCCCTTTCACAATCTGGGTATTTAAAAACTGTTAAAATGGAATTTTCAAAAAGAAAAATGATCTAGTTTTCAAAACCATCCCTCAGACCATATAGAATCCG
The DNA here is from genome assembly GCA_002174775.1 of Macleaya cordata. Lineage (NCBI taxonomy): Eukaryota > Viridiplantae > Streptophyta > Magnoliopsida > Ranunculales > Papaveraceae > Macleaya > Macleaya cordata. The sequence continues at coordinate 49,700 of MVGT01001522.1, forward strand.
GCAAAATGCAAAATAATTGTGGACGACTTTTCACCACACCAGAGTTGGCAGAAGCATGCAGGTCCAGCGACTGTCCGATCAAGGTCGACAGTACTGCACAAACCTTCACTGAATCGTAAGGGTCGAACTAGCTCGGAAGCAGACCGGCAAAATTCGTGCCCGACTTCGGCTGACTACAAATGGTTAGCTGAGTTCGTAACATAGATCATTGGACTTCAGGATTGACCATTCAATTGATGCGCGAAAATCAGGCATCGTCAGCCTCGTCACTCACCCGCAAGCGGTCTCTGACGAGGAGGGGCATCTGCAGATGCCAAATTTTTGCACACTAGTGAAAATTACCTATTTTGGTCGCACCTCGATGTGTGTGCAGAGTCTGGTCAACATATCCACATCCCCAGATATGGATATGTTGCAAACTAGGTTTGTGACATGTCCACAACTCTTTGGGTGTCGTAGGAACTACCTTGCTAGGAACTAAATTCAGTAAATATGTTGTCGTTTCTAAGGTATAAACCCAAAATGAAATAGGCAAGGAGGTATAACTCATCATAGACCTTATCATTTCTAGCAAAGTCCTATTTCTTCTTTCTGCAACACCATTTTGTTGTGGTGTGCCTGGTGCTGTGAGCTGGAAAATGATTCCATGCTCTACCAAGTATTCACCAAACAGGTTTGAGAGATACTCGCTTCCTCGATCAGATCAAATAGCTTTCAATCTCTTATTCGTTTGGTTTTCGACCTCAATTTTGAATTCTTTGAACTTTTCAAAAGATTCAGACTTATGATGCATAAGATAGATGTAGCTATTTTTAGAGTAGTCATCGGTGAAGGTGATAAAATACTCATAACCACCTCTAGCTTTAGCATTCATTTGTCCACATATGTCTATATGCACCAATTCTAATATTTCTTTGGCTCTTATTCCTTTCCCAGAAAAGGATCTTTTTGTCATTTTTCCTTCCAGACAAGATTCACAAAGTGTCAATGGTTCAATGTCCAATGAACCCAGGGGCCCATTTTGAACCAACCTCTTGATCCTGTTTAAGTTAATATGCCCAAGTCTAAGATGCCATAAATATGTAGAATTTATTGAAGGTACCTTCCTTTTGAGAAAAGGAGACTAAGTCATAACTTCCTTATTATAAGCAGAGGGTATTATAGGAGAAATTAAATATAGACCATCAATCAATGTGCCAGAAGCTTTAATAAAACTACCTTTATTAATAAAAACCTTGGTGGAATCAAACTTCACTGTCAAACCATCTCTAGCGAGACAAGAAACTGAAGTAAGGTTCTGCCGAATATCCGGCATATAAAGACAATCCTTTAAAACTAAAGTATTATTCTCTCTATCACTACTACTAGTAAGAAGACGAACATGTCCGATGGCGATCGCTGCAACTCTTACCTCTGATCCCAAATTCAAGTAGATCTCTCCATCATCAAGTTGTCTTGTTATCTGGAACCCCTGCGATGAATTGCATAAATGATTAGTGGCTCCAGAATCAATGCACCAGGAACCTAATGCATTATTGGCAATGTTTGGCTTGACAAAAAATGATTGAAATATACCTGAAGGTTTCTTCTTAGCTAGAAACTCTCTGCAATTACGCTTCCAATGTCATGTCTTACCACAGTGGAAACACTTTCCCTTTAGTTTTGACGTTCCCTTATCCTTGTTAGCATCTTGATTCTTAGCTGCATCTTTTGTTTTCTTCTTCTTGTTCTTCTTGAACTTCTTGCCTTTCGGCTTCAGTCCAGATGAACCCTCAGCCATATGAACATTTCTTGGCCTACGTTCTCTCACAATCCCTTCTGCCACCGTCACTTGGTTCATCATCTCAGATGGAGATGATGTCATCTTGTTTATGTTGAAGTTCAACTTGAACTGAGAGAAGGAAGGCGGGAGAGATGCAAGAATAATGTCTTCCTTGAACTCGTGGTCAAGTTTGGATCCTAGGGTCTCGAGTTCGTAAAACAGACCCATCATGGTGAACATTTGATCACGAACTTCGGTCCCTTCAGCCATTCGAGTGTTTATCAGCTTCCTAGTCGCTTCTTGTTTTGCAAGACCACTATGAACCGAAAATATATTAGACGCAGTTCCTCAATGATGTCCTTGGCCTTAAGGGTGTTCTCAAACTACTGTTAAAGCACATTGGACAAAGAAGCCATGATATAGCACTTGGCCATATCATTAGCCTTTCCCCATTTTTGATATTCTTCCCTAACTGGCTCAAGAGCGTCAGGACTAGGTACTGCGGGACAATCCTCAAGTAAAACAAACTTATAGTCCTGAGTGGTAAACACTATATCCAGACTTCTTTTCCAATCGACAAAATTAGGTCCGGTCAATTGATTCTCTTTTAGAATAATGTGTAACGGGCTGAAACTCGACATCTATTAATATGCAATTAAAACAAAATAAACTACAGTGAGATAATAAGAATTTAGAATAACTTTCATTTACAGCAGTTCCCTCTAATTACTATAAATATCGGATAACTGATTGCGTATACAGACATCAATCCTATGGGATATTTGTATGCATACCAAAACAGTTGAAATCCCATTTCATCAAAAGAACCTATCCTGACATCTCATGTCAAAGTTGTTTTGACATCCGATTTTGTTCTGACCCCTAAATTAATGAAAAATCCTCGTTCCTATGGAAAGCGTTCTTTATTCATCATTTAGTTAAGTGTGGTCCACTATCTCAGTTCAGAATGCTAGAAGATATAGAAACAGTCTCCTATAGGAGATCTCTTTCTACACTCTAGTCCGAATACCGTGCTCGTTAAAGCAATCCTAGCCAATAAGCTGCTAGGTTGTACTATTCCTATGGGCATTACACCCCTAGCCTTATTCTTGGACCGATGGTGGAGGGTTGCGGGATTGTGTTTCCATGAACACAGTCCCTCTCCCACTTAATCAGTTAGAGTGAGGGATATTTTTTAAAAATGTATCTCACTAAACTTACATCATATGCATTTAGTAAATAATACATCTAAATAATTAATTAATTAATATATAATGAACTTACAATTTTCAGAAACACTTTCTCAAAGGTTTCTAAGAGTAAGTAGGTACTTTAGGATCACATTGCATTGGGTACTAAGTCACAAAACACTAAAAAATACCTAAAAATAATTTTTTAAAATTTCCAGTGTCTCCCAAAAATTCCTAAAAATATGTATCTAGGTCCAGGTGGGACTTACATGCACTGAACCAAGGTAAGTGGATCGGGTCGGGTCGAGTCTGGGTAGGGTCAGTGGATCGGGTTAGTGGGTCGGGTCACGGGTCGGCGGGTTAGGTTTCGCGGGTTGGCGGTCCAGGGTTGACGGGTTGCGGGTTGGGTTAGGCGGGCTGACCAACCCGTCACTCTCAACCCTACTGCCATTAGGGCTTAGGCTTGTTATGCCTTAAGCCCATCTGTTCGAACCAGGCCTAGGGCATAACCAGCCCATTCCTTTTCTATTAGTCTTCTTTAGATTCCTTTTTAAACTGAATCGGGCTTTGGTTAGACCAAGCCCATCAGTTAAAACAAAACCTAAAACTAAACTAACTATTAACCCTAACCTAAAGCCCAACCATAGAAAACCAAACCCTAAACCTAATTTCTAAAACCTTAACAGTAAGTTTTCAAAAACTTTCTAACTGATTTTTTTTTTATTAAAACCAAATATAATATTTTAGAAATAAAAGTTTCTAAAAACCAATTTTAGAAAATAAGTTTTATTCCAAATAAAACCCCTTTTATTTTGGAAACTTAACCCTTTTGTTTTAGAAGCTAACCCTTTTGTATTTATGACACAAACTAGTACCCATCAAGAATTAAAAATTCAATGTAATTAAACCCTAAAACTAATTGAATTATATACAATAATTAATCAACCACAATCCTAACAATTAAAATCATGGATCAATAAGAATGAATTAATATGTTCCCAATTAATTTGTGACCAATTGGGATCATACTAATTTAGAGCCTTTTTCGGTTTTAATTATTTAATCACATTAAATAAAATAACTAGGGTTTCTAGAACCCAAAACCATCCAAAAATTAGCCGCCGGCCTCCTCTTCTTGTTCTTCAATTTTCTCCATCTTGACCTCCATCAAAAAATTAAGAAAACCTAAAGAACTAATATACATCCATCATATACCTTTTGTGTAAAGGTGTACATCAAATCTAATTTAAAAAGAATAAAATAAATAGGTCAGGGAAACCAAGAACTTCGTTTCTTGCCCTTTACAAGCCTCCATATCCTATACATTAAACTAGAACATCTATGCACACACATAAAATTATAACTAATATTTAAAGAATTTAATCTAGGTCAATTGATCCATGATTTACACAAAATATAACAGACCCATTAACTAGATTGGACGTGGCTCTGATACCACTGTTGGGAATCGATTATTTTAGTTAAAAACGCAGCGGAAAATAAAAGGTTTGAAAACTTTAATCGATTCCTAATAGAACGTCCAACTGTTAATGGGATCTGAATAGAAAAAGATGAAAACCATACCTTTGAAGCGTGAACGGTAGCCTCAAAACTTTGCTGTTAGCTAATGATGATCCCGCTAACAGATCTACCGGATTAGATCGTCAGACTTGTGCTCCAGTTAATGAGAAATCTACGCACTACTTAACCGGGGAACTAGGGTTTCTTTTCTCATAACTTTGAAATAATTGGAACACACACAAACTAGGGAGGGGAGAGAAAGTGGTGTTTTTCTCTATGGTTGGGCTGGAGAAAAATGCCCTTCTTTATATACATATATAGAGAGGTCCCTAATCTCTATCCTATGCTAAGTCCAATTAGGTCTAAGTGGGTCCAACACTTTTAGGCTTTTAAATATTTAAAATTCTAAACTTAGTGTCTCATACAAAATAGAATTTAAATATTTTAATTACAAATAACTCTACCAAATATTTGTAACTGAACCCTCCATAAAGTGTAGATATTTAAAAGGAACCCTTCCACTGTTATTACCGCAATTAAGTCCCTCTACTATTTTTCAACGTTCGTAAACGTCCCTGGCTTTACTTGTCAGTGCCTAGGGTGAATTCAGATTTTCTGACCCTGACCATCACCCATGCAATAGTTCTTAATGATCTAATAAATCTCCCAAATAATTTAGAAGACCACTTGCCAGTCTAGATCATCAAAACTTACAAAGTGATTCAGGTGAATGTTATTTCATGTGGACTCCTTATTGAACTAATTTATTTTTATTATAGAATAAATGACCATCCATCTTACTCAGAATATTAGATCACGTTTTCGTTTCTGACCTCACTGATTACCAAAACAAAACGGTCACTACTCGCATGTAAGTTATATGTTAATTCTTAGGATTAAGGACCAATTACTATAACAGTAATTTTGATAATTATTTATTATTAACTGACACTAAATAATAATAATCATCCTTTGACCTATTCAATGTAATTTAATTACATTAACACATTGGATTAAGAGTCAACACTCCTATGATGGAGATATATCACATTATATAATATAATCATCCTTTGTGTTGTAGTCTTAGAATAGACTACGAACCAATATTAATGAATTAAACCTCTCCTTGTATGAACATACTTCATACAATTAATTCATCTTAGTAAATTATTATCACTATACATGCATGTTAAATATAATTAATAAACTATTTATTAAACTCATAAATGTCGTAAACATTATTTTTAGGGCATAACGTAGAGATTGTGCCGTACAACACGTGCCTCAAGGCGCAATCTCTGCCTCCTCCCTGAAATCCGTTACGTCCGCCCCAAATCTAGGACCCGAGGGAGGGGTTTGGTTGGCGGAGGACCCGTCTAATTTTTAGGTAAGAAAGGCCAATCCTAACTCTATTTGTTTAATTGGCACGATTTAGGGTAGGTTTTGGTTAATTTGGTAGGGTGGGCAGAAAGGATTAAGTTTCGCTAAGTCTACTCTAATATATACAACCCTCTGCACGTGTTTTAAACATTAGGTTCACACTAAAGAAATGCATTTGAAAGATAACATAACACTTTTTTCTCTATTAACACTTCCCTTACTTTGTCACCATTTTATACTAGTGGGTGGGTCCATGAAGATGATTCAAAAGCCATATTGATTAACATGATGAGAAAATCATCGTTACAAAAATAAATTATTATAGTCGGGCATGAAAGAGAAGATCATCATGTGGAGTATCCGAACTCTCAATATTAAAATAAAAAATAAAAATAAAAAATAAAAATAAATAAGTTCCCCATGAAGGCCGCGCGCGCTTGAATCTTTGAGCATGAGAAGCTTTATATGACTGAATTTTCAACATGAGAGAATAAATGGAGAAAGCCTGCAGGAAAAAATGAAAAAGATAGCACGTGCTTGAGGAAAAGTTATAAAGTGTGCGTGCAAAAATTTTCTTAGGATTTAGTTAAGACTTAAGCCCCGCAAATTAACAAATCTTTGACGAGGTGAGACTGAACCACTGAAAAGGTCCAAATTAAATCTTCATTAATTCTCTCAAAAACGATTCCCAAAATCTAATTCTTTGTGATCATCAATATATAAAGGGGAAACCAATCATGGATACAAATTATTAAGAATGAAGATATATAATTTGGCAAAGAAGTCTAAAGTGATCAATCTTTTGATGATTATCTTTAATTACAAACACATATATATCTTCATTCTCTCAATCAAAGAAAAGTTTCTGATTTTAGTTTGACCAGTACTACTTTAGTTGTTAGTTGTCACTATATCTTCAGATCTAAAGTAGTCCCACAATTATATTCATGATCATGACACAGAGAGAAAGATTATTAAAGAGTGTTGGTTAATTCAATAAATTAAAAAATGTTAGAAGATGTGCATAATTTAGGAGCTTTTGAATATTTCCTATCATCGGTAGTTAATCTATCAATACTTGCATGTTGTTAATTTCTCTCTTCATTCTTTAAGTCTTTAATGGTGCCTTCCCTCCTTCTACTGGTGGTGTTTTTTCTCTCAAACTTGTATTTGTAATTCGTCAATAGTTTCCAATCACAAAAAATAAAACAAAAAGATTAATCATAGTCATTAGTGTTTTATTCCTTAATGATTGTATTAAATTATTGTAATTACGGAAAGGGAGGCTCTAAAATATACTAGTCACATGCACAAACGATACGCGTACATTAGGAAGCACAGACGCGACCAAATTAAAAAAAAAATGTCAAGTAAAAATATTACTTAAACTTGTTTAGTTTAATATTGTAGTTGTTCAAATATTACTACAATATTATTAATTTTCAAATTTAGGACATGAGAAGGTGAGTTATGTTTATATATATATAGTATATATAGATATCTCATAATTACGCATGTTTAACATGGTGGACCATAATATTCATCTATCCCATGGAAGACTATTTATTAGAGTAGTTGGAAACATGATTGCCTATTTGTAGGTTCTGGTATCGAATCTCAAAATGAAGATTCATCTTTAAATTAAATCCAACTCAAAAAAATATACATATATTCATCTATCTCTTAAGGCTTGCATGTGGAAAGGATTTGAACCCTTGATCTCTTTATTAAATCCTCGGTCTGATGCAATATATGTTAATAATCTTTTTTTGTGCTTGATAACAAAACAGATTTATAATTAATTGGAGAAAAAACTTTCTACAATAAAGCACCCGCCCTAAGAGCATAAAGAGCAGGTGTGTTTACGAGGGTAATAGGTCCCAAAAAAAGAGGGTGGGGATGGGTATGCAGAGTTGCTCGAATCAATGTGTCAAGTACCCACACATAGAGTTGTGTTCACAAAAGGTAGTGGGTCCCCCAAAGGAGGGTGGGGACGGGATAGAGATGTTAGCACAACTGCAATGAGATTTGGGTGGGAGAGAATATCACGATGGAATAGTGACAAAATAGGTTTAATCCTACATCAATTAGATAAGGGGGCTCTTAAGGTTTATATGGATTTAGGTCAACTCCACCTAATAGGCTAGTCTTTTGGGATTAGAGTTGATTTTATCAAGATTTTATCAATTAATAAATTTAATTATAGACGCCTGGCGCGTGCGAAGGATTCATACGTACAAGAACCTTAAAATTATCCTCTACTATAGAACCAATTAAATTTAAAGAGAAAAAAAATGAAAATATAGTTCTATATCAAAAAAAAAATTTCTCTTTAAATTTAATTTATTCTAGGTCGACAAATAATTTTTAGCAGGGTGACCATAGAATCAGTGCAAGACCGGGCCTTCTTAGCAACAGAAGAGTTAATAGGGCCAACACAAACATAAATGCACTCATTTGCGAGGGTGCATGGCGACCACCAAGACACAAAACCACAGATGAAAAACAGTACCCCAACAAATTATGGGTCCATGTGAGGGATCCACTTCCCATTGTCCATACATTGTCACCCTAATTTTCTTCTTTCTTCAAATACACGTGTCATCGTACTCAATGTCGTTACATTTGGGTCCCACTCCATTTAGGTACCATGACACATTGGTGAACATGAAGACAATGTTAGCATGCACAACAGAGCCTAATGTTTTTTTGTTAAATCACGCTTATGATCGACAGACAATGGTTATGTGTACTCTCACTCGAGCAATCCCACATATAACGGTCTTGGCCCGGTTTCGTATATGACAAAGATGAACTTTGTTTCTCAAGAAAAAAAAAAATTGACACAAAAAGTTTCTCGAATCCAAAATTTATAGTAAATATAAATTGTGGTGGGTAGAATAATCCACTTTGAATTGTGAGGTCTGCTTAAAAATCTACCAAATAGTGGATTTGAATTATGTCAAATTTAAAGATTAGATTTATATTTTGTTGCAAAAATTTATTTTTAGCTACAAACATGCTTTAATTGTGTAAAATTTGTCGCTAATTTTTTTTTTTTTTTAGTGTTTATTGAGAATTGAAATCGGGAAAATCAATTTCAGTCTAGTTCTCTGTAAACATGTAACCAATGATACTCCTAATTATATGGTTAAAGTGAGTTAAAAACTTAGTAACTAGAATCGCCGAAAAGAAGTGGCGCTCCCACTTCAAAACTTGGTTCCCGCTCCTAAATATTGCGCTCCTGCTATCTGAACCCACTTTATCTTATTAATACTCCCCACTTACTTTACACCATGTTTAGACTGGTTAATGAGTCTTCTTGCAACCTCACTTCCAAATGTAAATTGAGGCTCTGCTTGGTATGCAGGAAAAATTCGCATCTGCAGTTATTCCCGGTCAAATTAATAAATCAGTTGCTTGGTATGGTATTTCTTTGCTAGTTAGGATACCTATGACCTTATTTGTTCATGCAAACTACTACTGCCAAAACTGTGATAATTTGCATTCTGCAAATTTTTTCTGCATACCAAGCAGGGCCTGACTGTAACTAAAAAGTAAATTTCAATATGGACATATTCGATATTAATAAAAAATGGTCAAAGATGTGCTGGTTACGGCTCGGCAGTATGATAAAAAGCTGGATCAGAGTTTACCCATTTTCTGATCCAATCTAACCCATTTTATTGCTGACTCTAGTCAATGGATAGGATTTTATTCACACATACTTGTAAGGTGGGTGAGCAAAATAATACAACCCCATTTGTAGAAAAGTTATGTACGATCGATCAAAGAATTGTGAAATGCATGTGCCAGCTACTACAATTGGTATTACTGTTGATAGAGTCTGTTGTTCTAGACAACCTAGACTCTGGGTTTTTTCTTACTACAGACTTACATCATCGAATTATTGATATCGTAAAAACAGTTTCTTTGACATAGTGACGGTTGTGATCCATAGCCAGTCCATGAAGATTAGTCGGGTGCTCAAAGAGATCCGGATCACCTCATGAGATGAGATAAAAAACAAAAAATAAAAAAATAGAGAACGGCTAAAGCATCCAAAATTTATAAATTCCTACCCAAAAACTCCATGAACTTTTCAAAATAGTCAAAACCCCCAAAAATCCCAACATCAGATGTATGGATATTTTTGCTTTTATTAAATAAGGGAGATACTAATTTTGAACGGCTCCTAAATTTAGTAATAAGATATTATGAAGCATTAAATTAGGGTAATAAATTAAAGGGCTAATTAGTCTGAGGGTCCCATATTATGACCAATGTTAAGGTTTAGGTCCTGCATGTATCCAACTTTGAGTTTGGGTCCTAGATTGACGGTTGATGGTCTAAAAAGTGACGAAAATCTGTAAAATAACGAGAATACCCTTTAATAGGATCCAAACACTAATTATGAATTATCAGTAGGACCTAAAATCAAATTTCTTGTTGGTGGATCTGAAGTTAGAAATAGTCAGTCTATTGTAATTCAGCAAAAGCTACCCGTGATTCGAGATCTACTCGATCTTAATCTTTATATTCTGGGTGAGGAAGAAAATATTAATGGTGACATGGGTTTTAAGCCATGGTGGATTGGAACCAACCACAAACATGAGCCACTTGTAGGTTTGATCTCTAACTGAGAATTCATACTGATCTAGTTCATAGTTCCCATGAAGATGCAAGAGTGTACAGACAAGTTGGTGGAGATTTTATTTCATTAATTCTTTAAGAGGGAGGTTATTGCACCCCCTCTTAGAACGTCCCCTTATAGCACCCCCTTCTGTGGGGCCCACATATGATGCATCAAGGGGCTGATTTTTTTACGGGATGTTATTCTCAATATGTATATCATCATATTAAAAAATCAGTCTGTTTTAAAATGTTTAACCCCTCAAATTACTTCTCAAAAATTGATAACTATTTGACCCCTCAAATAGTTACTAAATAGTTAATAATTTTCAAATGTTAATTTGAAGGGGTTAGAAGTTTTAGAACGAACTAATTTTTTAATATGATGATATACATATTGAGAAGAACATCCCATAAAAAAAATTCAGCCCTTGGATGCATCATATTTGGGCCCCATAGGAGGGGGCGTTCTAAGAGGGGGTGCAATAACCTCCCTCATTCTTTAAAGATTCAAAGATAATCCTACAGAGATAATAGTTCTATTTTCGATCGTATAAACAAAAAAATTTAATTTTAGGTCCTACTGATAATTCATAATTAGTGTTTGAGTTCTGTTAAAGGGTATTCTCATTATTTTACAGATTTTCGTCAGTTTTTAGACGGTCATTTGGGTCAACTGGGTCAACCGTCAATTCAGGACCTTAACTCAAAGCTGGACACATGCAGGACCCAAACCCTAACATTGGTCATAATATGGGACCCAAAACTAATTAACTCTAAATTAAATCTTTCCTAAAAAAATTTCTTCAATTAGGTTGTATCTAAATTATTCTAAATTTTCTCTCAAATTAAGTCTTTTCAATCCAAAACTAATTTGGATGCTAAAAAAAATCAATTAAAATAAATTTTTTTTTAGCAAAATTTGTTGAGAACTTTCAGTTCATATGTTTTTTGCATAATTAAATTTAGATTTGTCATTTACAGAGCTAGTTATGTATTGCCAAAATAAAATAATTTAGAAAAAAAACTAATTTTACAAATCCATAAATTAATTTTTCATCAAGGGTTTTTAAGATATTAATCTCTTTTTAAATATTAATCTTTTTTAAATAAAGGAGAGAATCTTTTTAAGATATTAATCTCTTTTTAAAGGAGAGAATCTTTTTAAGACATTAATCTCTTTTTAAATAAGGGTAAAAAGGGAATTAAAAAAAAGATTTATTGGCTAGTGGAGTAAATCGAAATATTATCTCTTAAAAAGTAAAAAAATGGTAAAATTAAAAAAATAAAATAAAATTTGAGGTTTTGACTATTATGAAATATTTGTGGAGTTTTTGGTATTTGGCAGTAAAAAAAAAGGGTTTTGAGCAAAATTATGTAAAACAAAAACTATGTTCTTATTTAAATGGTGAGGTCACTGAGGTGTAGTTGTTACCCACCTTATACAAACGGGTGAACAAAATCTGGGACCTCGTGCATCAATGCCTAACCCGAACATACAAAAATCAATTCGCCCAAAAAGTTTTGTCATGTCGCTATATATTAGCTATTTGTGATGACCAACGGACACATGTATCAATGAGTCAAACAATGAAGAACATGCTGGGTCTCCTATTTTTCACAAAAACAAGCCAAACAAAAGCACCAAAAAAAGAAGAAGAAACGTGCCCCATCTTGTCCCCATCACAACGATTATTTTTTCGAAAAGGAATAATTAATATTATGTATTTATAAAAATAATTAATAATATGTAATATTAACAATAATGAGCATTTTGAACTTCAATTATTTACTTCTTCGATCTAATTGAAGATTTATATATAGTTTTGTTTATAGCTAAATACAAGTCTTAAAGTCCGTATTATGGACGGACACTCGTTTTTAAAAATTATGCTAATAAATATGATTTAATTAATATGATTTGTAATATTATCATATTAATTGTTATTAGTAATTTGAAATAGAAATAGAAATAACTACATGAAGGACATATAATAAAAGAATAGTTAATAACATCTATCCTTGTATATAAGATTTGTAAAATCTAATATTAGTATTGTTATCATTATTTTAGTAATGGATGTTAGTAACAGCTATAGTAATTGAGATCTTAATTGATTTGTACATTGATTATACAATAGATTTGTAAGTCGTCCATTTTATTAATAAGTTTAAACCAATATTTATGGGGTTAGATATTTTAAAAATGTATTATTTTCATTGAGGATAATCTAAATGATGATGAGATTATCCTAAAAAAATCAGATCATCTCTATGTAGGTCCCACATAGGGATTGTGTTAAAATTATGGAAAAATAAGGAATCCTAAAGTGAAAACTATGTATATTAACTTTTAACTTTTGTTTCAGAAAAAAAAAAAAAATTTTACCCAAAAAATTTTATTAAAAGAAAACTAATTAATTTATGACTTCATACTGAATTTTTAAAAGCCACTATATGCAACTACAATTGTTCGTTATGTCACTACATAACTTCCAAATATAATATTTTTATCTACATCGACAACTGCCATCTTCATTCTAATCAAAGAAATATACTTCTATTTTTTATTCTTCTTTTTTTTTTGGTAAAAAATAGAACTAATAAAGAATGAGATAAATTAGATCCTTGGAATTGTCATTTAAAACTGTACCTTATAACTTACTATGTTAGGGAAGTAGAAAATCAAATCCAGAACATCAGAAGATAACAATCTCTCACCGAATAAACCTATTGAATATAAATAAAAATTATATTACTATTATTATTATA
>MVGT01003253.1:11081-21427 GCA_002174775.1 Macleaya cordata
GTACGAGATCTACGTTTGAAGAAGCTGATTGGCACAAGCCATAGAAAATGGGGGTTATATGTTTTGGAGGAGATTCAAATTCCTGATATGGCAGCTTCCTCTGTAAATTTGTCATCTTTTCATTTAACTTCTAATTCTAGTAGCTTCTATTTGTGGAACTCATGTTTGGGTCTGCGTAATGTGTTTTTCTTGGCTATGGTGACGACCAAAAGGGCTATAGATGTTATGATCCTAGCTCTCAGAAATTATATGTTTCTCGCCATGTAATGTTTCTTGGGCACGCTTATTTCTTTCTTTTCTGTTGCACCTAATTCTATTGTCCCTGAAAAAGCTGACTTGTTGCATATTGATCCCTTTGATACTCCTATGTCCAACTCTTATTCTGATATTATTTCTCCTTCTGATCATATTTACACATGTAGTAATAGCGAAGCTCACACTATAGCCATTACTCCTCCCTCTTCTTCGACTGCCTTCTCATCATCTTTAAAAATTTTAGATCTTGCTCCTCGTCGATATCCATCTCATGTGCATAAACCACCCAATTAGTTTGGTTACTCTCCAAGTGACTTCGGTCTTTCCCGCTACTCATCTTCTTATTCTTCTTTCCTTGCTTCTATTCATTCTTTGTTTGAGCCCACCTCTTTTAAGGAGGCTGTTTATGATCCTTTTTTGTGGCGAGTTATGGAAGAAGAGCTTTATGCAATGCACAAGACGTACAGGGATGTGGGACTTGGTTCCTCTACCTCCAGACTAGCATGCAGTAGGTTCCAAGTAAATCTACAAAATCAAGACTAATCCTGATGGTTCCATTAAGCGATATAAGGCTCGTCTTGTGGCAAAAAGTGCAATACCCTTTTCTTTTAAGTTACTAATTTTGGGGAGCAGCCCACTTTTGATAGAGCACCCCATTAGTATTTAGGAAGGTTAAGGTTTGTATTATATATATATATTAACCTTTGTAATCGACTGGAAAAGAGAGCTAGGAAGAGAGAAAGAACACCGGTAGGGCTGGGGAGGCAGAAGAACTCTGAGTTCTCTTGAAGGTTTGATTGTAAAATGATCGTGTGCGTAAGACAAGATGTTGCAGGCTTCAAGTGTAGGGTTTATCTTCTTCTTCCTTACGTTTCGGAGGCGTTCTCAATTCAAGAAAAGTAGTAACTTTCTCCTTTGGTGTAAATTTAGGTTTCTTATGTTGCTTTAATTTCTCAATGAATGCATGTATGAGATCTAGTTTTATGCATTGTTTACATGATTTCTCAATGAATGAATTCTTGTAATCTATGATCGTATGATGTGTGTATGTTTCCAATGGTTAGAATGCATGGAATCTATGTATATATGTTGTATATATGATTCCCTAGCGTTTTCAGGTGAGGAAACCAAGTTTCCACGAAGTTTTGTCGAAGAATAAAAAACCAAGAATCGCGAGAAAACCCAGAGGGTATTGATACCATTTAGAGGGTTTCGATACCTGCTCATCTTCGAGCAACAGATGGGGCTAGTATCGATTCCCCCTCTAGTGGGTATCGATACTGACCTCATCTGATGTATTAAGAGAAGTTGGCATCAATACCCACTGAGGGGGTATCGATACCAACTGACTTTTGACTCTGAAATAGTTGTTTTGAGTTCCTTATGAAGACATTTTCTTGTTTAATGGCTATCTTTATGAATAACATGCATATTTTATGAATATATGTGTTTATGAGAAAAGAATGCATGCTTAAACTCTTGGTGGAATACTTCCATGATGATGAACACATGTGGACACAAATAACATGTATGAAACCTCTATAAACTTGATGTGTGGTTAAACAACTTGTTTGGCTTGTATGCAAACATAGTTTAGGTCTTATATAGGCCTGATCCTACCCTTCTAAGTGAGGTCTACGGAATTGCCAAGTGAGGTCTACGGAATCACTTGACACATAAGTAACACCATCATAGTTACCAGTGTTTAGAGAACGGATTTCAAGGTTGTTCATTAGATTCACGTAGCGCATGGCTAGTGTCTCAAGTGAACTGCAGGGATTGGTGAAACGTGGGTAGTAAGTAGAGGACACTACTTGTTGCGAGAATTTAAATTTAACTGAAGATCATGAGACACAACAACCATGAATCTTGTGAATGTCTTTTCTTTGTTGTACTTTGTTATCATGACTTATCTTATGCAATTATCTTAATACTCTTATACACGTGAAGCACATGGTTAACCCAAATCTAAGTCAAGGGAACTAGTGAATTTGCTGGCTAGGTTTTGACCTAACACCATTATTTTACAGGTCCAGGGCAATAGGCGAATCCTCGGTAGAGGCGGCGATCATGTTAGGCAAGAATAAGTCTTCGGAGACTTCCTAGAGTTCCATGAAGACGTAGGATATTCTTTATTTATGTTCAGTTTGGTTGGTACATTGTTTAGTCTACTATTCTTTGGGAATATTTATTTATTCATTTGTTAGAACAACTTATCTTTAAGTTAATAAAGTATTATTCAGCTTTATGTCCCAAGAACCCAACCCTTGTTATACTGCTAGAACAATGAATAGAATGTGTTATCACATACGTGCTCGACACATCGACATGTATGTGTGAAGCCCTTATATACCATATCCATGCAGGCTCTCCGATAAATATAGGTACCTGCTTTATTTTGTGTACGGATGAAGTATGAAGTTAAATCAATAAGAAATCTTTCTCTCCCACTTCTCTTGTTTTTGTACTTTTACACTTACGCTAATAGTGAGGTTGATTTTTTTTCTTTTTCACTTATTAGTTAATAGATCACTATCATCAATCTAATAAGAGATGGAGAAGAAAAAAGAATGTAATGAATATGCTTAGTGTAAACATTATGTACAACACACGTGCACGATGGTTGTGTTTATTCAATAAAGAGTTAAAATTTGTTTGAGGATAATCAAATTAACTCTTTTAAATATAATCAATAACATTGTAAAATGACTTAAAACAAAAGGAAAAATTAGAATAAAATAAATATATATTGAATTCAATAATTATTAAATTAAACAAGAGCAGTATATATATATATATATATATATCTAATAGGGCTCATTTGATTTTGGTCCCTAACTTTTGACCAAGCACAGTCTTTAGTCCTTAAAGTTCTCCAATTTAACTTTTAGGCCCTAAAATTCACTTTTTCTTCTTTCCCCTTTTCTCTTTTCAATTTTACCCTTTGTTCTTTATTAGTACGCATTGTCAACTGAACACTGACACTGAAACTGACAACAATGTCAGACACATCACTAAATGAGTTTTTCACTCTTTTAAAATATAAAACATTTTAAAAAAATTTAGACCCTTGATTTTAGAACAGTTCTCTAGATTGATAATAATAAAACCTTTTCAAATTATAGGTCTCTTTTAAAATATAAAACATTTGAAAAAACTGTTGCACTTGAGGACTCTTCAGTGCCTATCCCTACTAGTATAACTGAAATTAATGTTGATTTGGAGACTTATAGACGCCTCTACGGTACCTGGCATAGAAGTGGTGTATGATCAGTAAGGTGTATTGTAAAAACTAAATCCTTTCATCCCGAATTTTTTAAACTCTAACATTTTCACTCCTAACCCTTATATAATTCTCTCACTCGATCGAGTGGTAGGTCGACAGCCTTCATCACCATCTACGTAATATGACCTTTATCTCTGTTTAACATCATCCTTCTATCATCGTCTGCAAAGTACATGGGAACTTCTCTTTCTCAAACTCGCGATTGTGAGTGAATGGTTGGTGATCGAATATTGGCCTATCCAGTTTGATAGGCATCCATTGATTGCACTTGCTTATCTCTGGATTTTTCAGATCTAATTAGAAATTTGTCTGCGAAATCTTTGTGTCCCAAGAACCCGACCCTTATATCTAACAGTGAATAGAATGTGTTTAAACTCTGTGTCAAATCTTTGTGTCCCTAGAACCCGACCCTTGTTACACCGTTAGAATAGTCTTTTACAAACATTGCATACATGACTAGGCGTATGAAGGGGGATATGATCCAGTGTATCACAATATAACTATAACTCTTTAGAGTTGCAATCTTTCAACTTTGAAACTTGATCCAGCACATGCACTTTCTATAATAAAAGGTTGCGTCTCTCTAATGCAGGGTAATGCTACAAGCACCTCGGATTTGCACACAAAATTGTACCTGGGGTCTAATTTGGGTCTAATTTGAGTCTAATTTGGTCTAACGTGGGTCTAATTTTGGTCTAATTTGAATAAAATAATGAGAGGTATTAGCAAAGGTGCAAATCCAAGGTGCTTGTAGCATTTTCCCGCTAATGCATACACTCTCTAACTCTTCAAGAGTTATAATCTTTCACTAATCAAACCCACTCCTCGCATCAAATTTGTACCTCCACTGCGAGATCTTCAATGAACTTTTCAGCACTTAAAATCTAAGAAAACTAAATCAAAACTGAGAACTAAAAGAAAACTTATCTCTCTTTCATCTCTGTAACTCTCCCCTCTTTCATTCTCTCTTCCCCCATACAACTGTCTGTCTTTCGAGTAGTGCTGTTTGGACCGACCAAGTTACGAAAGCAGTGCCTGATGATTATGTGGCATAGTCAGTTCCACTGTCATGTAAGTTAAAAACCCTTTCAAAACACTTTGGGGAGGGGAAAAGTGGTGGGTCCTATCCTGCCACATAAGCATTATGCACCACTTTTGTAAAACTATCGGTCCGAAAAGTATTATTGTTTTCTAAGGGGGTAACCACTTACTACCATTTAATTTGTTGGAAGCTAAAAATTTGTCATTAATTGCTACTAGTTAGTGGTGAAAAATAAAAAATATTTTTTGTGAGCGTGCCACTAATTAGTGGCAAAAACAATCACCTCCAAGTTTGATGGCCATTATCGACTAACGTCGGATTAGCTTTCGAAAGAAAATTATATAGGATTTTACTGCAAGTTTAGTATTATCCTCTAGAATGGTGTTAATGGAAATGTTTTAGGTTTATGTCCTGGCCGTAGGATTAAGACCTCATATATAGGCCATTACATTAATCCCAAATGATGAGATTAAGATAATGGGTTTTTAGGACTTCCACAATGGTAACATTTTTTTGCTAAATCTCTAGAAAATGTTACGCAGTGGAGCATGCCAAATCTGGATAATAGCCTACGAGAAACTCAGATAGGCCAAATTTCCATTTCTCCGTAGAAATTTGGAGAAAATTTAGCCAGCGGGGTGGGGGAGAGTCGTCCGAGCTTGGGCGGGGAAGGGGGTGGTCATCTGACCATGGTGAGATTAAATCTCAACTTTTAAATCCTATTGATTGTTCGGCTACTGGAATTAGGTTTTGAGGGGGAAAGATACAAGCGCTATTTCTGGAAAGAAATTTTTTTTTTTCAAAATGTCAGGCAATGTCCCTGGGGGCCGCTTGGCATCAGGCGGATTGGGGGTAGCCCGTCTGATGTTAGGCGACCCTAGGGACACCGTTTGGCATTTTAAAAAAGATTTTTTTTTAAATGACAAATATATCTTTTTTTAGTTTTTTATTAACCGTTCGGTTACCCGATAATCGATGCTAAATTTGCTAAGCTAAGAGCATCTCCAATGCTAATGTGAATATGGTAAAATAAGACTGCCACGTAGGATAAATAGACATTCTCTTTAAAAAACCTTCTCCAATACTAATGTGAAGAAAGGATGTGATGATGATGTGGCGGTAGTTATTCTAGACATTGTGAAGTAGAATGTCTATTTCTAGACATTCATCTTCACAATGTCTTATGGTCCACATCAGCAATTTGTTTTCCCTCTAAAACTTTTAATTACTTTTTAAATAAAATAAGTTTGACCCATTCAAAAATTCATCCTAAGACATTTGCATTGGAGATGCATTTTTTTCAACAATGTCTATTGTGAAGATTTTGTTGCCACGTAGATTAGACATTGTCTTATAAGACATGCCATGTAAATAAGACATTGTCTTATAAGACTTTTGCATTGGAGATGCTCTAAATTTAACTTTTGGCATTGAACCGAGGTGGATGGCCTTATAAGTTTTTCACGTGTGCAACATGTGAGGGTAGTTTGGTGAAGGAACACCTTATGTGTAGCTCACATGAAGAAATACTTGTTCCAGAACAGAGACCGTGAATCTGCTCCACAAAACGCTGGGATGTTATGGAGCTGCTCCTCCACCAAACAATTCCGCGTCTTGCTTTTGCAGGTACTCAATTTTTCCTTGAAAAACTCTTTTATTCCTTTATTATTGTTTATGGGTTACGTTTTGTTGAAATCTTACTATAGGTTAGTCACCAAATTAAAATGAATCCCTAGTAAGAAACCCATCTCTCTCTCTCTCTCAATCTTTCACGAACACAAACCCTAACACATAAAAAGTGAATCCTGATAGTAATTTAAAATTAACTTCAGTGACATTTTAAATTCTATTCTTTTTTTCTTTTCTTTTTTCTTGATGCTGTGTGAGTAGAAGCGTTGAAACATTTGTTTGAATGGTGATAGAATCTACTTTTAGTACTTCCAATTCTTATAATAAGTTTAAATTCATGGGTTCCGCTCTTTTTTTTAGGATTCTGATTCTGTGATTTTAGCAATATTTTTTTCTTTTGTTGTTATGGATGGTTGTGGAACTATAACTTGGTCCACGATTATTGTGTAAAAATCTTCTTTCAAGTTACTTCCGTGGAATCACTCTACACAACTAAATCCTTGTGAAATTGTACAGTTGAACATACTTGGGCTAACAAATCATGGAATCAAGACCCTTATTTGATTTATAGAACAAGAACATTATGGGCAGTCTTGTATTTTTAGAGTAGTAGTAGCTTCTCCATGAAGGAACAACTTGAATGATCATCAATTCATCATCCCCCTTTAAGGTTTTTCTTGAAACCCTATTTGAATGTTTAATGATACTTGATATTATTGTTAGCTTTTATTTTTAATTCTACAAATAAGAAGCCTATAATTACATGGAATTTGGATGGTTGCTCTATATCCTGATCAGGGAACTACAATGGGTCTCATAACAACACCATCAGTAATGATGTATATTTTATTAAAAAGGGGTAGAGATTACAAGATAGATAGAGAGAAGAAAAGAAAAGGTAAGAGTACAAGATGGTAAGAAGGAATCTAAGAAAGTTATATGAATTACAGAATTAGCATGTTCTATCCAGTAAATAAGCTTTTCTGACCTAACATAGCTTTAGCTTAGATATCTCCAAGTGTCAGAGCAAAGTAGAACACAGTTTTTATCTTCAAGGTTTTATCCTATCTTGGATCTATTTGATGACATAAACGAATCTTCTTTTCTCAGACACCGTATGCATGTTATAAAGCCCCAAACATAAATGCCAATGGTGTATCACATTTCTGTACATTTGTTTGTAGTTTTGAAGTATCCCTAATACACCTTCGAATAATCTTGATGAACTATATGTTGTTTCTACATTGTCTTTGGTGATTTAAGTGTTAAAATATGAAATAAAGAAAAAAAAAAACCTTATTATAAATTGAATTACAAAGATTTAATAGGTAAGAACTCATAACAGACCATTAAGTTTGTGGGCATCCGACTCAAAACCAATTGGCAATGAATGGAGTGACACAAGATCTTTATAAATTGGGTTTGTAAAACTCTCATATCCCATGTGGGACTATTCTCAACACAGACGGAAGAGAATTCGACATGCAAAACTACATTGACTTGTCACTAGCTGCATTCCAATTGTAAAAGAAAGCAAAAACATATAGGCCCCAAAAATCAATTAGCATTTCCATTTGTCTTATCAACTAGTAGTTTATCTAGACTCATTCTTGTCTTCAAACATTTTTCATTGTGTTCCTTCCATTCCAGCAAATAGTTAATGGAAGGATCTTCAAACTATCAGATGTATGGTGAAGCTCAAATTTAATTTCACTATTAAAGGTCAAATAAATAAGCAATTGATCAATTGAGTTGTCACTCGACATACACAGGAAACACATGCGGGTATAATATTTATCCTATGAATTAATTAATCTATTGTGAGAGTTTGTATAAGGATGTTCTTGGAGGAAAGAAAAATATTTTTGCTGTAGCTTTGTCCGCCAGTTCAATTTGGCCATGAAAGATGGATGGCATCACGGGTGCTCTTGTTATGAAGAAACAGATTGACATAGATACACCACTTTCTTCCAATTTGCAGTTTTTTCTATGGATGGGATTGGCGAAATGAGTACTATGGGACAATTCCCAAACATTCATGAGCTCCGCTTCCCAGTCTTGAATTAAATTTCCTTTGACAAGAAAGACTGCAAAAAGAGAGATGGAACTGCTTGTTTTAATAATGTTTCCTCAAACCATATGTCTTCCAAACATATCCCCCTGTTCTTCTGTACATTTTTTGATTCGATACCTTCGTATAATTGATGTCTAGTTTGAAATTCGTTCTCAATGCCAACGACTTATTAGGAAGGCACCTTGTTAATTTCAATCCAGACTTCATTCTCTTGGACTTTGTGTTAAAGTATGAGTTGAGATCACAATATACTAAGGAAGATCCATTGTACCATATCATCACCTTACTAAGGTATGTGATATGTTTTGTTTAGTGTTTACCTTTGAAGATGCGTATTAGTTGGGGTAATTTAAGATTAGGTCTAATTATGTAAATTAGGATTCTATCTTAGAGTTATTTCTATTTAGGATGTCAATTGAAATCTATGTATATCAAAATGAGCCAATGTAATCGATATCCATTGGAATCAATAAAACTCGTTCTCTTAATTTCTTCTTTCAATTTTGTATACTGGGTTACTAATATGAATAGGGGAAAGAGGGGTGCACACAGGAAAGTAGCTACCATTCTCTCTCTCTCTCTCTCTCTCTCCCTACTTTTCCTTCTTTCTCTTCTTCTTCTTCAACTATCTATTTTCTGGTTTTTTACTCTCTATCTGTCCAAAACTAAGACAATAAACAATAGTAAAGGTCCAAATATTGCCCAACATATCCAGCACATAATATGAAAATGACAAGCAAACTAGAACAACTTTGACAGTTCGCTTAGCTGATCTTCACTTATTTAATATATATGTTGTAAATTTTATCTTTTTCTTTCCTTCTTTCTCAAATAATGAGTTACAATTTGTATTTTAACAGAGCATGCTTTTCGTTTGGTGCGCCACCCGTTGCTTAAGCAGGAGAATCATTACAGATATGGTTTAGAAAATAGCAAATTCAAACGAGAGAAAAGTTTCAATGTGAGGTTGAAACAGAAATATTCTTTACGAAGTGTTGGAGATTCTGTTTCTTGTTCAGGTAGTGTAGAAGAAGATGCAGATGGGTCATCTTTTTCTAATATTCAACAATCTAATGCACGTGTGATTTATTGTGTAGCACCAGCTCTGGGTCATAATCAGGTATATAGAGATTGAGTTGTTCTCTCTTACTCCCATTTTTAATTGTGTACAATATTTGGATATGGATATCGTGCAACGTTGCTTTTGTTTAATTTTTGATTGTTAATGCAAAACATCGCATGCATGGTTCCAAAATGCATGGAATCAAAAATAAAAAAAGAAGAAGAAAAAGGAATAAGAGAATCTTAGGAACCTTTTTATTTAACAATGATTTGATGATTTTAGCAGGATTCTCGCTAGTCACTTAAGAGCTTTATAACACATAAAAATTGATGTTCTGGTAAGATGATTATTTATAGAAGTTTCAATGATTAGTGAGTCTATTTGTGACTTTAAATTACTTGTTTCTAATTAGTTTTAAGCTTAAAAGCCAGAAGAGGGGGGGTGGGAAGCGGGAATACTTAGAAGAGTCTAAAGTTGGGAGCGACGTGGGAGCGTATGTATTAATTAAATTTTATAGATTTATTAATTTTAATACTAAAACTAAATTATAAATAAGTGGCTAAGCAACAACAAATTCCATTAAATCATCTTTAAGCATGACATATTTGACCACAATACAAAACATTCTAAAATCTTAAACATACTGAAATAACGAACCTAACAAAAAAAAGAACCTATCCAAAACTTATTTCTGTTGTCTCTTGGCTCGCGCTTTCTCAAGACACTTTCTTGCTTGATCCGTTGGAAACTCTTGGGAACTTGATGGGGGTGGAGATGATGTAGGCACCTTGCATTGCTCCTTATCTAACAAAGTAGTTCGATTTTTGCATAACTGGGAGGTTTATAACCTTTATGAATCCTAATTCCACTTCCAGTTCTGCATTTTCGAATTCAATTACCTTTAGTTCAACTTATCAGAAATCTTTTACTCCCTCTAACACACTTTGATTATTGCTTTCCATTGGCTTGTGACTATATGATTGGTACTAGGGGTGGG
>MVGT01003253.1:44694-62481 GCA_002174775.1 Macleaya cordata
CTGAATTTTTTTTTTCCAAATTTCTATTGTGGCCCTAAATACTAAAGATGTTTTATATATTGACCCCTACAGGGTTCAATTCCTGGCTTCAATCCTGCAGATACAGTAAATCCTGTATATTGATGTGCAGTACCTAGGCTGATCACAGCTCCTGTAAATTGATGTGCAGAACCTTGGCCGATCATACCTTGAACCCATATGCTGAATTATAAACAGCATATGGGGTCTTGGGATTTCTTTCAGGTTCATTTTCTCCATTTCTTGGACTGCGGCTTATTGTGTGTTATGTCTCTCGTGAGATGATAACTGCCATTGGGAGTATTGTGCTCACTGCTCATAGTTACCACTAACCAGGATGAAAGCTAACAACTCTTTATCTGTAGTCATTTTTTGTGCTCCTTGCTGACCATGTAACAATATGTCATTTGTGACCGTAGATATTTGCATTTGGCTAATATGGTTTTATGAATCCATATATGAGATTACTTCACTCATCTTTATCTTTATGTATGCTATTGATGGTGCAGACATTTCAGGAGTCACTCGTTGCTGCTGGAGCAGGAATTTCCTTAGTTGATTCAGTGGTGATTTTGCCGTCCATCTCCTATCTTGTTAAACTTGTTTTTGATGTTAAATAGTGGGCAAGGTCCTCTATACTCCTATAGTGAGAATGACCATCATATGCTTCCTTACACTTGTTTCGTCTCGTATTCAGTTGTTTTCAAGAAATTATTTACCAACTTCAACAGTAAGAAATTCTTTTGTCAATATTGAATATGAATTTTCAGGTAGCAGGATCAAACATCGGCAAGAGCCCACCTGTAGGATTTGCTCTGATAAGGCCTCCAGGGCATCATGCTATTCCGAAAGGGCCTATGGGGTTTTGTGTGTTTGGAAATGTGGCTGTGGCAGCTCGTCATGTTCAGCGTGTGCATGGACTAAAGAGGGTTTTCATAATCGATTTTGATGTTCACCATGGGAATGGAACAAGTGATGCTTTCTATGATGACCCAGATATATTCTTCCTTTCAACACATCAAGTAAGATACTGTTTATGGTTTTAAGTTACTTTTTAGTTACATCTATTTTTTATTCTTTCGCTGTTAAACTTGCTATCACTAATTCTTCTGGAGGATCTGGATTTGAAGTATGCGTTTACAATTTTTTCAGTTCTTCTAGTATTGTGGAAATTACATGGATTTGCTTGTAGTGGGACATGCTATTATGTCTTGTAATCCAGTTTTGATTGTTAGATATGTTGAATTGGGGGTTCCACATGGAGCTTATCCGACGTGTGAGATCATCCTCGTATAAAAATCTCTCCAGTCTAACCCATCAAAAGTTGGTTTATATTAACAATAAAAATGGATGGTCCATAAATTATACAATTTTGATGGGGTTAGAAGATTTAGAATGATGGGAGTTTCGGTGAGAATGGTCTATTTGTTGAGTAAATCATCATCACCGAAAATCAGACATTGTATCATCTCCAAGATGACCCCACAAAAAATCTTGTAAGAATTTGTACGGAGAAGCTTGTTTTGATATCCTGCCTCTTTTTCTTATTTATAGTAAGAAATAATATTGCGCTAGTCCAGGGAGGGTTGACCTATGTCTGTTGTTTGTTATGTAGAAAATGCCTAGTACGTAACTAATGAATTTCAACTATTTAATGTCTGTAATAATGTAGGATGGCAGTTACCCTGGTACTGGTAAGATAGATGAGGTCGGTCATGGAAAAGGAGAGGGAACAACACTAAATCTGCCTCTACCAGGCGGCTCAGGTGATACCACGATGAGGTGTGTGTTTGAGGAAGTCATTGTACCCTGTGCTCAAAGATTCAAGCCAGATATAATTCTTGTTTCTGCTGGGTGAGTGACTTGTTTATTAATCTAGTAATGCTGCAAATTCATGGATCCCTCACTTGATAACTGCATATCATTATTTCGGAATTATTATTAGAGTAATGCTACACAGCCTAAAACTTTTAAGTCAGCTGCCACATCTTGGTACAGCATTTTGGGTCAAATCTTTTGGCTGTGTAGCATTTTCCGTAATGTTATTGTTATTATTATTAATTTGCTGCCCCTGATCATCAGGTACGATGCCCATGTACTGGATCCATTAGCTTCTCTGCAATTCACGACCAGTACGTACTACATGCTGGCATCAAACATCAAGCAACTAGCTGCGGAGCTATGCAAGGGACGGTGCATATTTTTCCTTGAAGGTGGTTACAATCTCCAATCGCTCTCATATTCTGTGGCAGATTCATTCCGGGCTTTTCTCAGTGAGCCGAGTTTAGCCTCCCAATTCGACAATCCTGCCATCTTGTATGAAGAACCGTCGACCAAGGTCAGACAAGCAATTCAGAGAGTGAAGAACATCCATTCTCTCTAAATCATTCATGTAAAGAATATAATCTTACATTGCAGAAATTAATCTCTCTTTCTGTAATATATAACGTAGAAGAAAAGAAATATTATATAATTTAACTGTATATGTTCTTGTCAAATATTAATGATTTTTTTGCCTGCAGAAACTGAATTTGAGACGGTTATGATTTAACTGTATATTGTTGTATGTTCCCTGGGTGAGACGGTTATCTAAAACGAGGCAGGCCTGCAGGCAGGCAGGCAGGCATCTAGCTCTAGGACGACATTGTAATAAGCACGGGCCATCCAAAATACTGTATAATTTAAGGGTGCTGTTAAAGGGGTTCTCAAAAATGTTAGAGGGGTGGACAAGTTAAATGGGCTTTTAACTCAAAATCAGCTTTCTAATTTTTTCCTACTTTTTACTAAGGGGGTGGTGTGGGTGTAAATTAAACTACCACCTCCAACCCCCTTTCTCTCTCAAACACGTTATCTAATTCTCCATTAAAAAAATTTACTTTTTCTCTCTTTCTCTCTCCCAAACTTCTCTTAAATTATTCGACCACCAAGAATCGAAGTCGTTATTGGCGGAAAACTCTATGAAGGATGAAGAAGTTCAAGAAGGGACACCATTAATGGAAGAAGATGAATTGAAGCAAAGTTCACCATTAATGGAGTCCGAAAAACCTGAATATTCTTTTTCGGAGGGTTTATGTTTCTCAAATCCAATGAAAATCTCTGAATCAAATAGTAATAAGGTAATAAGACTAATTCATATGCGTTTTTTTTTTTTTTTTTTGCTTCAAACGTTTTTTAATGAGATCAAAATTTTCAGTTTTCATACCGAATTCGTATGAGAATGGTGGAGTTTTTTGAAACAATTCGACCACCACTGGTTGAGTTTTTATTCAAAACTCAACCATCAGTGGTTGAGTTTTTGTTCAAAACTCAACCATCAGTGGTCGAGTTTTGCTTCAAAACTCAACCAGTAGTGGTCGAATTTTGACTGTTGAGATCGACTGTTGGTGTTTGAAATTTCTTGATTAAATTCGATAACCTGTGGTCGAATGGAGGAGTCGGTAATGGTGGAGAGAAGTTTAGAGAGAGAGAGAGGGACGGTGGTCGAATGGAGGAGATAGTTGATTTGTTGAGGGAGGAAAAGGTTAATTTAGGGTTAGGTTTGAGATTTTTAGAATTGGGTGGAAATATACCTAGACAATATTTGATAACCACCCCCTTAGTAAAACTATGTCCATCCCCCCAACCATTTTGAAGTATTTAGTCCACCCCCTATCATGTCCACCCCCCTAACATTTTTGAGAACCCCTTTAACAGCACCCTAATTTAATGGTTTGTTTGGAGGAGGGATTTTGTGGGGACAGATTTAGTGGAAAACTAGTTAGAAATCTTTGGTCCCCACAAAATTTCACTTAAAATTCTACATCCAAACAAATTATAAAATTGAAAAATAATAATATTAATTTTAGGAGAACGATTTCACGAGCTGGGCCTTCAAACAAAGTCGCCTCATGTGCTAACAAGGTGAACATCCAACGGCTGTGTATATTCAGGTACAAAATTCTAATTTGGTTTTGATATACTTCTTTGAATGAAGTGGAGTGCAATAAAAATTTCCATTTTTAGCTTTAAACAGTCAAAGACGGTCAACAGACATTCAACGAATATCCTTATGCTGTGTTTGGATGCAAAATTCATGTTTACTAAGGGATTAATGGAAACATGAATTCAGAGAAACGTAAATTATTTGGTTTGTTTGGCAACCTAAAGAATCCCTGGAAACATGTAAAAAATTGGATCCCTTAGTCTGTTTGGCTGCCATTTATAATCCAAAGAAAGATCTTTTTCACAAATCAAAAAATAATTTTTTATTTTTTATATTTTATCAATCTCTACTATTTTTCTTTCTTGTTCCAACCACCTTAATATTACACTCAGATTACACCTATATGTGAGACCCGTGTAGATATTATGCAATGATTTTTTTGGAGGATGATCTCACTTAAAAATATTCCGTCAAAAAAAAATCTCACTTAAAAATATAGGGAAAATGGTCAAAACATCCAATATATAGTTCTTTTTATCCACTTAGTACACAAGATTTTCAATAAGACTGAAATATTTTTTTTAAAGCTTTTTGAATTTGTTTAGTCTTTTTTAAATTTTTCTAAATCTATTTAGCTCATTCTTTCCTTTTTAATGTTCCTATTTTACCCTTATTATATTTCTCAATCACCTTTTTGTCTTTTTCAAACATGTACAACTGTATGAGAGAGAAAATTGGTTAACTTTTTTGTTTTTAAACTTTAAAATATTATATCTCTTAAACTAAAATTTAGATTTTGACGAAATTCATATATTTGGAAAGCAGTTTTTGAGATCTTCCAAACTAGACCAGTCAAGATGGCTTTTTGAAAAAAAACTATTCATGAAATTTATGCAAAAATATTTTTGCGTATGCAGAAAACATGCAAAAATATTGAGCAACAGATTTTAACGAAATTCATATATTTGGAAAGCACTTTTCGAGATATTCGAAACTAGACCAGTCAATAATGATTTTTGAAAAAACAAATTCAAGAAATTTACGCAAAAATATTTTTGCATATGCAGAAAACATGCAAAAGTATTTTTGCATGCTATCTTTACTAACAGATTTTGACGAAATTTGTATATTTGGAAAGCATTCTTCGAGAACTTCACTTTTATTTAATGTTACCTAGTTTGAGACTCAAAAATTTGAATTTGGATGCAATCTAGATAAATTAATGTACTAGTTGTAGTAGTTTTCTGATGTTTTACGCAAAAATATTTTTGCATGTTTTACGCAAAAATTTTTTGCATAAATATTGTTTTTTTTTTAGAAAAAAGAATTGTTGTCTGGTCTCATATCAAAGATCTCTATGAATACTTTTCAAAAATATAAATTTGTGAAAAATGATTTATATTTTTAAAGTTATGTCAATTTTTGTGAAAAAATAAAACAAAATAAAGTAGTTAGTTGGTAGCACATGCACATATAGTTAATAATAACTTTAAATTAGTTAAAAGGGCAAATTTGTCCAAACTTTATTTTTGGACTAAATAGACTCATATTATTTTTGGTGGACTAAATGGACTCAAATAAACTCAAATTGGTCTTCAGCCAGACCAGCACGACCATAAAAGGTTAATCCTGATAAACAGGATCCTCAAGAAGTAGACTCACTATTTCAGGATTTTGCAACTCAATAAACAGTTTCAACTGTTGACCGTTAACTTTGAAAATATCACCGTTTTGACGGTTCTCTATCTCAATGGCTCTATGAGGATATATATTCTTGACAAAATAAGGGCCAGACCAACGAGATCTCAACTTATCAGGAAAAAGATGTAGTCAAGAATTGAACATGAGGACTTTTTGATCAGGTTCAAACGACTTTCGAATAACCGACTTGTTGTGGAAAGCTTTTGTGCGCTCCTTGTAAATTTTGCATTTTGGTAAGCGTCATTACGAATTCTTTCCAACTCATTGAGTTGGAATCGACGATGACTTCCAGCAGTGGGTAGGTCAAAATTTAACTACTTGATAGCCGAATAAGCCCGATGTACTAACTCGACTGGCAGATGACATGTTTTTCCATAGACAAGTCTATAGGTACATCCCAATGGGAGTCTTAAAAGCTGTCCGATATACGTACAAGGCATCTAATAACCTTAAAGACCAATCCTTTCAGTTCGGGTTCACAGTCTTCTCTAAAGTTTATTTAATTTGCCTATTAGACACTTCAACTTACCCACAATAAGGTTGTGGGTGATTAGGCGTAGAGACTTTATGAGTGATGGAGTATTTCTTAAGGAAGGTCTCGAAAGACCAGTTATAATAATGTGTTCCACCATCACTTATAATAGCTCTTGGAGTATCGAAACGAGAAAAAATATTTTCTAGAACAAACTTGATCACAATATGGCGATCATTTGTCTTTGTTGGTATAGCCTCCATCCACTTAGCATCCACAGTCGTGTTGTCTATTTTGATTGTGTAAAAATTAAAAATCTTTAAAAAATTTAGAAATACACAATCGTATTCACAGTGCTACCGTTGTCCAAATTTAGGAAAAGAATAAAAATAAATAAATAAATATGGGGCGACCTTTGAGATACCGCCTGGTGCTGGGTGTTATTCCGGTGGCCACCCATATTTTATTTTTATTTTATTTAAAAACTATTTAAAAGAAAATCTGAATTGTGTTTTGAGATTTTTTTTAAAGAAAATAATTTTTGCAAGATTTTTTTAAAAAAAATAAAATAGACCAGAGTTAGTCTGGCACCAGGCACACTCTAAGAGTGCGCCAGTGCCAAGCTAACTCTCAAAGTCCGCCCATCTAATTTTCTATATATTTTTACATCTTGTGTATTTTTTCACAATTCTCTCTCCTCCTACTCTAAATTTACATTTTTAGACAATCCAGTACGAATTACTTTTTAAATAATTCTGCTAAATTTAGCTAGCATTGTGGATGCTCTTAGACACATAGTCAACAGCCACTAAAATATACAAATTACCAAATGAATTAGAAAATGGACCTATAAAATCAATACCCCATATATAAAATATCTTTACTATTAATATGGGGTTCAAGGGCATCATGTTACGACGGGTCACTTTTCCTAACTTTTGACACCTTTCACCACTCTGATAAAAGTGATATGCATCATTAAAAATGGATGGCCAATAAAAAACTACACTGGAATATCTTAGCAGCAATCTTTTTAGCACTGAAATGCCCACCACATGCTCCAGAATGACAGAAGGTGAGAACACTGGAGATTTCATTATCGGGAATGCACCGATGAATGATCTGATTTGGGCAGTATTTGAATAAGTACGGATCATCCCAAAAGAAGTATTTTACCTCAAAGAGGAATTTGGTTTTGTCATGTTTTGACCAATACTCAGGCACTTGGTCGGTTGCCAGAGAATTCACAATGTCGGTGAACCAAGGTTACTAAGACACAACGAACAATTGCTCGTCCGAAAACATATCTAGGATTGGCTTTTCCTCACCCGAAGACTTTACAAGTATGCGCGATAAATGGTCGGCTACAACATTTTCGGAACACTTCTTGTCCCGAATCTCATGGTCAAACTCCTGTAGCAATAAAACCCACCTGATCAGCCGAGGTTTTGCATCCTTTTTGGAAAAGAGATATTTTAGGGCAGCATAATCAGAGTTGACTATAACCTTAGAGCCAATTAGATAGGGTCTAAAGTTATCAAGCGCAAAAACAACTGCTAGTAAGTCTTTCTCAGTAGTGGAGTAGTTCAGTTGGGCATCATTTAGAGTCTTACTAGCATAATAGATCACATGGGGTGCTTTTTCATGTCATTGTCCTAAGACAGCACCAATCGCATAATCGGATGCATCAAACATGATTTCAAAAGGTGCATCCCAATTAGGGGGTTGGATGATGGAGGCAGAAGTTAACAAAGTTTTAAGCTTCTCAAAAGCTTCAATACAAGCATCATCAAAGACAAAAGATGTCTCTTTAGCAAGTAAGTTGCAGAGAGGTCTAGCAATTTTGTTGAAGTCTTTGATGATGAAGCGACGATAAAATCAAGCGTGGCCAAGGAAAAAACGAATATCTTTCACAGATTTAGGAATCTAGAGTTTGAAAATAATATCAACCTTGGCCTTATCAACTTCTATGCCCTTAGATGAGATCACGTGTCCTAACACTATACCAGACGATACCATAAAATGACATTTTTTCCAGTTAAGTACTAGATTCTTCTCTTTGCACCTCACCAAAACAAGCGTGAGGTGGTGCAAATACTCATCAAATGATGACCCAAAATAGAGAAGTCATCCATGAAGACCTCGAGGAAACGTTTAACCATATCCGAGAAGATACTTAGCATGCAACGTTGAAAAGTGGCGGGTGCATTACACAACTCGAATGGCATGCGTTGGTAGGCAAATGTACCAAAGGGACAGGTAAATGTGGTATTTCCTGGTCTTCAAGAGCAATTGGGATTTGGTTATATCTCGAATAGCCATAAAAGAAGCAGTAATGGATATGACCTGCTAATCTTTCTAGCATCTGATCAATAAATGGAAGAGGAAAGTGATCTTTCCTCATGACTGTGTTTAGTTTACGATAGTCAATACAGACATGCCACCCAGTGGTAACATGGGTAGGGATTAACTCATTATTTTCATTTGTAACTACCGTGATGCCAGACTTCTTAGGGACGATCTGAGCTGGGTTGACCCCGTTACTATCGGAAATAGGGTATATAATACCAGCATCTAATAATTTGAGAACTTCTGCTCTCACAACATCTTTCATATTTGGGCTTAATCGCCGCTGCATCTCTCTTGATGTTTTGGCACCTTCTTCCAAATGGATTTGGTGCATACAATCAACATGACGTATACCCTTTAGATTAGTAATTCTCCACCTGAGGGCTATCTTGAGTTCTTTTAGAACACTGACAAGCTTACTCTCCTGTTCCGGCTTTAAATCGGAGGAAACTATGGCAGAAAGAGTATCCCATCTCCGAGAAACACATATTTTAACTCGGACCAAATGCAAGAATTCAGAGTTTTCCAGCATACAAGGTCAAACTTAAAGTACACGAAAGGTTAACTTCCTAATCTCGGGATAAGGTGAAACTTTCTAGAGTTATACATCAGAGTCTAATTAAAACATTAGAAAGGCCGAATATCATTTTAACATATGCCTCTCAAGTAATTATTAAAAAATTGAACATATGTCATTATAAATCAACTATTCTAATATGTTCCATAAAATCAAAACTAATCGTATCATGTCTTTAAATATTCATTGTAAACTCAAACCACTAATCTTAATGAGAACTAAGAAAACCAAAATATTGTCATCCAAAAAAATAAAGTAAGGAAATCAAATAAAGCCCAATCCCGTGTGATCTATCACTAGTCATCTTCTTTCCAAGTACTCAGAATGGTACTTACTTCTACGTTGCTTTCCTCTCAAAGCTTCAGGTTTTACTTCAATTTATTCTCCTTATTCCTGTAGGGGGTAAAAACGTAGGGTGAGCGAAGCTTAGTAGGTACAACCAAAATATAGGTTAATGACTAACACCTTTTTTTGAAAATCCACAAGATTTTTGCTACAAAATCCATCCGAACAATGCCTTTTGAAATCAATCTTTTCTTTGAAAGATATCCCACACTTTTCCTTTCAAAAATCACAGCCAACTCTTAGGATTGTTCTCTCAAACACATTTTTCGAAAATACTTTTGAAAACGACATTTGTGTTAGCCATCGAAAACATGTTTATTTTCTTTGAAATCAGCAACTCTCAACTATAAAGTGATAAACAAGATACAACAGTATAAAAAGAAGTACATTATTTTATGCTTCACATTCTCACATTATTATAATATTTATAATTATAATCTTTCTATTTTTCGTCAGGGCTGATACGGAAGCCAACCACCTTCACTAAGACGGATCCGGATATACTTCTCTTGCAGAGATGTCACTGAGACAGGGGTCACTAAGACACTGACGATTTAGATATGTTTAATATCATCTTCCACCTCTTTTGTGGAGCAACACTAAGGATTAAGTTTTTTTGGAGTACCACAGGCTTAAGTCCCTCAGACATTTGTCACATAGACCTCTCATCTTCCACTTTAACTTCGTAGTAGCTTATGCATACTCTCACGTTCTCACAATCCTCAAAACAATGCTATTTATATACAAGAAAACCTTTTCAAAAGCAACATATGATTTTATAAATACAACTTGGAAAACATGAATCTATAACTAATTAAGAAAACAGGGAATTTTAAAAAATAAGTTTTAGGATAGTGATTCTCCCTACCTTTTTCGTTTAATTTTTACGCGGCTTTGACTCGATCTTCTTTTAAATTTAAGTGCTACAAGCTTTGTTCAAAAAATTGAATGGGTTTTATTCTTCTTCAAACTTGGGTTTCAAAAGAGGAGATGAGAGAGAGAGAAAAAGAGAAATCGGCTAGGGTTTAGGATTTTTCTTCTTTCTTTTTCTAACTTGAAGAGGAATTTTTGGTGCGGAAGAGGGAAGTTCGATCAGGCCCTATTTATAGGGTTTGGCCTCCCCCAATTCTACCTCTTTAAGGACTACTACACCTATCCAAACTCTATCCTAATCCAAGTTTATCTCAAACTCCTATTTATCTTATTTTTATTTTTAAACTACTAATTTAATTTAATATATATGGGCCAATTTTATTACTAGCATATTAGAGATTTAATTATTTTAGATGGCTAGGATTAAAATCCTAAACCATCCAATGGGCCAGATTAAATACTACAACTTAAGGATAAACAAGGAAATCTAAGTGTTTTAGGATTTAGAAACTATTTCAATGGTTTAAAATTAGTAACTTTTGGATAATCCTAATCTAATGGTCTAGATTCATTCCTTGTTCACCAAGGTTTGAATTTATCTTTATTTCAAAAGGATATACTAACAATTATCTAAATTAGTAATTATCCACTTTTTAGAAATTACTAAAGTTAGTATTTAACTTAATTAAGAATTTTAGCATTTTAGGGAACCTAAATATCTTAAATTAAGTGGCACACAAGGCAGCCCCTTGCGCCCACATTTTTGGCGAGTGGGTCGCACTACTTGGTCACCCCTTATCCGAAGTTTCCTAATTACACCATGTCACATCCTGTCATTTAATTTCTGGTTTCATTTCTAACTTTTATTTTTCATTTCATTTCTAATGAAATCTTAATGTTTCATTTCTGATGTTATTCGGTTCTTGTCCTTAATTTCGCATATTAAAAATCGAATAAGTCAATATTCTGTTTTGAGATTTTTATTTTTAGACTTAGATTCTAGTAAATAATTTTTAAATCGTAATAGATTTTATCCCTCTCTTTAGTTACACACTTTCGGTTGAATCTGACAACTGTAGGGACATTGAATTTTCATTATACACACAATACTATGTATATGGTGTTGTTTATACGGTACTATTTATACATATGTGTATTTCGACATTATGTAGTGCTATGTAATCAACCATGCATTTAATTATTTTATGTGAATTACTTTTCGTGTGATTTTTACTATTTCAACCCAATGGATTGTACAATTTTTACCCAAACATTCACCATGACCTCATTGGGCGGGACCTCCTTGTAGGCCTCAAGGGTCCATAACCCAGATATAATTATAAATTTTTAAGGTACTACATTTATGTTACACAAAAATAAATTTGCATAAAAATAATAGTATTGTTGCTTTGTCTCATTTCGAAGATCTCGACAAATACTTTTCAAAAAAATAAATTCTGTGAAAAATTGATTTGTATTTTTAAAATTATGATAATTTTATGTAAAAAATAAAATTAAAAAAGAAGTAGTTGGTGCTAACATGCATCTATAGTTAAGGATTATTTTGAGTTATTTAGAGGGCAAATTTGTCCAAATATTATTTTTAGATAAAATAGACTCGTATATTATTTGGTAGATTAAATGGACTAAAATAAACTCATGTTTGATGGTTTTGACTAGGTTTGGGCAATTTTGGGCCGAACCGACCAATCCAATTCGATCCAAACTAATTCAACTGGATTTTAATCGATCCAAAAACCAATTCAACTGGATTTTAATCATATTAGATTGATAGTTGGATGGGACATCCTAAAAACAGATTAAATTGAACCAACAGAATAATATAAGTGTATATGTTATTTCAGTAAATACCTAATGTATTTATATTATTTATAATTATAATGTTTAAATTTTATAATTTTTACTTTTTAAAAACTTAAAACTAAATATAAAAAATAAATAAATACAAAAGATCTAAACTTCAAATATTTTAACCCACAGATTCTTTATAAAAACCCAAGTGTAATACCCCAAATTTAAAAACTCATGACCCATTAAGTCATAGAGATCTAAACCCAAGGGTGTTAGGTCTAGCATGAGAGGTCAACTGGTTCTTACCAAAATTCAAGTCTCGAATGGTCAGAAGTACTTAAATATATTTTTCTCAACGGGTAAGAGTCCAAAAACGATCTTGTAAAATTCCTCCAGACCTTATTTTAAATTCAAAATATGTAAACTCAGTCTTGATTCGATCATACCAACATCATGTATACATCAATATTTTTGAAACAATTTTATAGAGCAAAAATTCACATGAAATAATACAAAGACTAAAACTCATTCATATTAGACAGATCTGACGAGGTTTAGTTAAAAATTCATAGAGACTTCGTTATAAGTCTAAAACCAGATATCTTTGGTGTTCTAAAAAATAAACGAAAAGATCTAAAACTTTTGGATTTTGGTTTTTAATCAACCTCAACTTTGGGTTAAATTCACTTTCAAAATAAAACGGATGAAATTAAATATTTCTAAATAATCCAAATCATTTCATGGATTTAGGGTAATCATGCATTTAAGGGCTATAATTACTAAGAAAGACTAGGTTTCTTAGATTTACCTCGTATGAATCTTTATGTTTAAGCATACATATTTTTCATCATTTGGGTACGCGTACATTAAATATTTATCACCTCCCCTATCATGTGTGTGGATCACACATTTGTAGTCGTCTCATGAGAAAAATGAGATTTTTAAATAATCAAAATTGTCGTTGTCCACGTGCCTATTTTGCACGTGTTACTTCTTGTTGTGGTACCTGTGCTTTTTTGCACGTGTCATTTCTTTGATATTCCTCGGTATATGTGCTTGTGTTTCATGTATATTTTCTTTTTCAATAATCTTCAATAGACGTGCATATATATGTTGTACGTGTCATCTTTTTGGTATCTTTGATACAGTGGCAGATCCACGAATTTTGTTCCGGGTGAGCGAATCAGTGTTGACAGAGTCAGAGTTGACTAAGTTAATTAAGCGAGTTGTTGATAGAGAGATCGAACCCATCGATTTCGTACCTCTAGCCCTCCATGACCTCACTGTTCTCAACTTCTTTTGTATTTTTGTGTGAATTAATTTGTCTTCTACGAAGTTCTTAAAGATCAACAATACACACTTTTAAATATCTATGGAAAATCAAATTTGACGCTAAAAAAATTATTTTATTAAATATTTTAAAAATGAGGAGGGATATTGCATCATGCCTTACTACACCACTTTTTTTTTGTTGAGATGGGAGCGGTTCCCACATAGAGATGATCCAAAGACTGATTTTTTGTTAAGGATGTTTATCTCATTATGTAGATCATCGTATCTTTTAAACCCATCAAAAATTATTTGGAAATCAATTCTCAAAGAAAGATGCATAAAATTTATCTATTATAAGAGTTGATTTGAGGGGGTTAAATATTCTAGAATGGGCTTGTTTTCCGGATTTAAAAATTTACATGGTGAGGTGAACATCCTCATTAGATATTAGCCTTTGGATCGTTTCTATAATGATTACATAAAAAAAATAGTGCGTGCAATAATAATGCAAAACGACAGAGTTCAAAATCCCTTGGATAACTATGGATCATGAAGAAATAGGGTGGTCAACTTTAAAACATATTCACCTGACTTTAAAAATAGAGGCTGGTCAACTGACCACCCCTTGCTAAAAGGTCGATCCGCCACTGCCTCGATATACGCACATGGGTTATACATATCACATCTTCGATATTTCCCAGTATACGTGCATATTTTGCACATATCACCTTCTTGATCACTTAGGTATGCGTGCATATTTTGAACGTACCATCTCATTGATATTCCTCGGTATGCGTGTATTACCTTTTCAATATCTTTTGGTACATGTGCCTATTTTGCACTTGTAACCTTCTTGATCACTTAGATATGAGTGCATGTTTTGCATGTCACCTATGTGGTTGGTCATCAGTACAAGTGCCTGTTTTGCACAAGTTACCTCTGGTCTGCACGTGCACTTTTGCACGCACTTGTTGTGTTTCTTTGTGAGCGTGCCTGTTTTTACATATCACTTGTTTGCCTGTGCACATACGTAAATTACGCATGTGTCACCTCGTATGCTTTATGCATGTGTGTTGTTCCTCTGCATGTCACCTCGTGCACTTATGTCCTATTCACATGTGTCACTTCGCTATGTGCCTATTTTGTTTCTCACAGCTTTTTGATTTCTCTGCTTCATTTTATCTCCCAACTACAGGCATGTCTATTGCAAGGATCTTATGTTGCTTGTGGGTGATTCTGTGTGTGGAAGTAGGGGTTCTCTTTTTCATTTCTAGGGTGTCTAGGCCTCTTAGAGTACCCGACCAATCCCTAGGGTGTGGGCTAGACCTTCCCCATCTACCCACAACCTAGCTAAGACTTTATTAGGAGAATGGCCATAAAAAAGAATTGAACACTCAACCTCCATTTTGTGAGATTAGTGTCTTACCAGTTAGCCATAATCTTCCTTATAGTTAGGGGTTGTCTTTAAAACCCTTTATACTTGCTTGTCTTGATTCTGCGCGATCTCGTGAGCTTGTATGTTAAAGTGATAAGCTCGACGAACTCACACCAGCGTCTGGCTAAAAATTGCCAGCAAAATTCGAAGCTAAATCACCAAAGGAATTAATGTTGTTGACAGGTGTGCAAAATAGATACACCCCGGGGTGCAAATTAAATTTAGGTGTCTATCAGAAAATAATTTGACGACTTTGGGGCCTGCCAATAATAATTGTGCAGTCAATT
The DNA here is from genome assembly GCA_002174775.1 of Macleaya cordata. NCBI lineage: Eukaryota > Viridiplantae > Streptophyta > Magnoliopsida > Ranunculales > Papaveraceae > Macleaya > Macleaya cordata. The sequence continues at coordinate 59,758 of MVGT01003253.1, forward strand.
ATAATTGACCAAGTCTCACCATAACGGGCATGCCAATAACATTTTGGGACGCTCCTTTAAAATTTCTCTATATACATTAAGGTTCATGACAATTACAACTTTGGGCTTATCTTCTTCTTACAAGCTATAGAACCAAAATGAAAACAGTTAATTGAGATAAGATAAGACTTAGAAGAAGAAGAAGAAGAAGAAGAAGAAGGAATTAATTGAGGAAAGAAGGGGCCAGGATGGATACAATGCAAATGATAGTAATTCCAGTGGTGGGAATAGTTGCAGTTGCTGCTGTGACGTTCTATGCAGTCAGCTTTGCAGAGATCCGTGAGGTAAATATTACGTATCTATGTTTAATTTTCCAAAAAAAAAAAGAAAAAAATTGAAAATTATTGGTGGGTGATGGATGATCGATGGTGATGATGAATGCAGAAATCTTTTAAAGATTTGGAGGAATCTGAGGATGGAGGAGGGTTTAAGACATCATTGAGCTCAAGAGAACGCCGAGCTAGGAGAAAAGCTGACAAACAAGAACGAACAAAGTACTGATGATTAGATAGATCACGATCGAGGATGCATGGCTGCACACTATGTTCATCTTGTACCTCTTGCATGTGGGTTTTTTTTTTTTTTGTGTTTTATATTTTTTTTAGGTTCATCAAAAACCAATGTCTCTGATAATTATTTATTTTGTGGTACATAAGAAAGTAGGAAATCAAACAGATTAGTAAATGTCCATTTGTAGGATGATCCATCACCACTAAATCTACATGATGATTGGTTATTGATCGATATTCAGCTTTCCCTAACTTAAACTTGTGAAGGCTACCTTGCTAATGATGAATGATGATCCATCAATAATCTTATCCACATCCACTCAATGAAACCTAAGTAACCCTAACTTGAAGCTAGAACTGGCTAATATTAGGGATGCTGTTTTGGTTAGTGGGGGAGCTCAAAAATGGGTTTTCAACCCAAATCCCATTTGTTTGTTTTAGTTAAAGAGGAGTTCTTTAATTTAGAGCTAGCAAAATGATCTGTGATCCGCCAATCCTATTCTAATCTAACCCTCCATACCCTACCCTAACTCGACCTGTCAGCTAAACAAGTAGGGTTAGAATTGGGATTTTCTGACCTATTACCCCTTCAATCCTGTTAGGGTCAACCATGACCCGTTAACTATTTTATATAGGAATATGCTAAACATATAGGGTTAGGGTTTGAAAAATTGACCCGTTTCATAAACTAGTCAAGGTTATGATTTGATAATCTTGACCCATTAACTTGCCAACCTGCCTAGGGTCGACCCTAATCCGACCCATTGCCAAGTCTACTTCAAACCTTATCAATTTTTGGGTTTTATTTCCCACCAATATATACTACGACCCTACCACCATCTCCATCTTCATTCTCCAACGCCACTACCACCAACAACACCTCAACCAGCGCCTCTATCTCCAACAAAAATATATCCCACCATACCACTGTCAGCTTCCCCACCTCCATCATCTTCCCCTCCGTCACCACTACCACTACATCAACTGTCAAAGAGAGAATGAGAGAGAGAACACATATCAGATCTAAATTTTTTTCAGATCTGATCTATGTTCTCTCTTTTTCCTCTCTTTCATTCTTTCTTTTCTCTCTTTATGACGGTGGAGGCGTTGGTGCGATGAGTAGTGGGATGACGGTGGGGAAAAAGATGATGGTGGTAAGGTGTGGTGTATTTTTGGTGGAGGTGGAGGCAATGTTGAGGTGTTGTTGGTGGTGGCGGTGGGTTGGGGGTCGTGGTGGTGGCGGTGGAGAATGGAGAATAGAGATGGTGATGGTGACACGTGATGGTGGTAGAGGTGGGGCGTATTTTATTTGGCTTAAAGCCCATTTTTTGAACTTCACCTCTATCCAAAATAGCTTTCCTAATATCAGCCCCTTTAAAAAATGCCCATAATTCAATGCCTTTAAAATAGGAGTGTAGGAGTGTGGTTCAGAACGGAAAATGAGGTTCCAAAGTGGGAACATCACCCTATACTACGGTTATGGTTACTAAGTTTGAAACCACCCAAATAGATTTTCTGTGTGTCATTCATTTTTGCGGAATATACTTCACTTCCTTTGAAAATAGATGAATTGTATCCAAACCTAATTAACCAGAGCGCGGGTCGGAGCGGGAATGAAAGTGGAAGCGGGAGGGTCGGAGCGACCGATTAAAAAATGTTATTAGTTCTAAAATACCTTTGGAGTAGGAACGTCGGAGCGTAGTTCGGAGCGGGAGCACGAAGTTCCGGAGCGTGTCACCCCTATACCAAGGTTTCGGTTACTAAGATCCAAACAAACAATTAAAAAACCTTTTAATTCAATTAATAGAAAACTCACCTCCTTACCAGCTCAAGAACGACCTATTAACGAACTTATATTGCAAGCTGCAAGCCGAAAATTGGAAGAATTTTTTTTCCTTTTTTTTTTTTTTCTAATGCTAATGAGGGAAGATTTTTGAAGAGACTCTGAGCCATGCCGTTCTCGCTCCAAAACCTTACTCCAGCAGTGGAATTTTTACTCATACCGTGGCTCAAAAACAAAAAACAAAAAACAAAAACAAGTGGGGAAGAGGAGATTGGAAGAAATATTACATGTTTTGATTTACAGTCTCATTCGTGGTGTTTGAAACTTTGAAGTGAAAAAAAAAAGGGGGCGACAAACACCACAGAGCTTGTTAAAGCCCCACCCAAGGGAGAT
>MVGT01003253.1:62535-75448 GCA_002174775.1 Macleaya cordata
CGGGGGGTGGTTGGGGAGAATTTAAAATCGACCTGTAAAATAAGAAAATTGGATATTGGGCAGGCTCCCCAGTCCTCCCCAAAACCCAGAATCAGACTTTGATATAAAATCAACAATTAAATTGATGAGTGATGAATGTAGTAGAAATGATAAAGTTGTCTTATCTATTTTTCAATTTTATATTCTCTGGCCTATACAAAGATATTACTTTACAACAAATAATCAAAATTTCCATCAGTTAATCAGCCCAACGCCGTGTTCATCTAAAGAACTAACAAACGTCAGAGAACTAATAAAGCAAACTGAGGAAATAAAATGTTACAGTTCAAAAAATAAAATTAAAGAAATTGAGAGAGAGAGAGAGAGAGACCCTTATTGTACCGTAAAGAATCCACCGAGGAAACCGCAATTATCCTCTGCGATGTTGCAACAGTGAGTGGAATAACACGGTGCGCATTCTGGCTGATGAAGAAGAGGTAATGTTATGCAGGGTTTCATTTGATGCTTATTGGCGTCCAAATCTTCTGCTGCTAATATACATATAGAGAGTATCATATGTTCTAATGGTATTGACTGGATATACTCGGCCTTATAGCAAGTAACCAGTGAATGTTGCTGTATTATCGAAGTGTTGCAATGGGAGTCCCAGTCTTGTTGGAACAGAGACAAGAGCAGTCCGGTTCATTTAATTCCCTCCTTACCAGACGTTTGTCACGGTTAATCATCAGTTTTACTAGGGGAAGCTTCATTGACACTTGGCGCCATATTTCATTCACTGTTCCATTTGGATCATCATACTCAAAATATCGCTTAACCTGAGAATCACGTAACAAGATGAAGTAAATCGATCAAGGTCACCTTACTCAACTGGTTGGTCTCTCTGCTTATTCAGGGATGGATAACTTATTGTAGATAAATGATAAACAACAAATCGTCATTAGAATTTTAGGACCACAAGCATGGACGTAATAGAAATGAACTAACAAACAGATATTAGATATGAATATGATAAAACAGAAACAAGGTTTACACCATCTGCCTAGCTTTTTGTTGATCATTTGAACAGTTCCTACATCCATCAGAATATAACATCTCTTCGCTACAAATGGGACAAGAGAAGAGTTGCATAAGAAATGGAATTGACTCTTGAGGTTAAATGGTAGATTTATGCCCATAGTATTAAAACGAAAACTAAAACCAGGTTCTAAAACAGTACTCTGGAGCGGAGCAGATTGGTAAATGTAGATAAAGATTTTTGTGACTACCATGTTCAATCAATAAGCAAAAAACAGGAAATTCATTTTTCTTGTTCCTGTTTTTTTGGATATTTAATGAGATAAAGATTTTAGTGAAAACAGAAATGTGTGGCTTATTGGGAAGTTGTTTCTAAGATAAAGAGACATTAAGTAAAAAGAGTAATTGGTATAAAAAGTAGCAAAATTCGATGAGGGAAGTGCAGAATCTATTGTGTGGCCATGTGGAGGAAAGGGAAAGTTACCTTTAAAATTTCATAACATAATATCTACCCTGGCCCATGCGGAACATGAGCCCCCTCCCAATAAATAATAGATTAAAAACCGTTGTAATGATAATAATAATAATAAGAAGAAGAAAAATAACAGTTTTTATTAACTTGTTATCAATATTGACCACTGCAATTAGACATAATTAATAATAATAATAATAATAATAATAATAATAATAATAATAATATTATTATCAATGTTATTGATTGATTATCAAATTCTAAGAGGCTCGGCTGCAGAGAGAGTAATAAATTCAAGGAAAGAGGGTCTACTAAATTTCGAAGATATAGTGGTGGAACAATGTACTCCATAACCCCGTGGAAGAGGGAGAATAAGAGGACTCTGCTAAATATGTAAAACAGACCATAGATGTAATGTGCCCTTTATTTTTTTGAGAACATAAAGTGCTCTTTATTGAGGGTTGACTTCATGGAAGTGAGATGGGTTGACCACTTAAGCAATTAGTTCTATTATGGGAGTGCTCCATCCACTCTATTTAGGTCCTGTATTGTGGAATTCTCCTTTTCTTCTAATCCAATATACCAATTACTAATTACTGAAGGAATGGAAAGAAGAACAAAAATGCTCTTTACTTAAATTGAACAGCTCACAGATAAGATAACAAATCGAATCCCCTAAATATTACATGATAAATGATAGATTATTTTAGATGGAGAGACATGGGTGCGAGGTATGTCAAAAGGCATGGGATAAACCTAAAGAACACCTTTGGAAATGAAAAACAGTTTAAAAAATAGAAATTATAGTATAATTTAGTAAACAAGATAAATTTACAAAAAACTAAAAAATGATGTTCATCTCTTTGCCCGCTAAAGCAAAGAGACAGAATTGAGTGTTGTCTAGCCAACATGGACTGATCAGAAAAAAAAGGATAACGTCTTCTAAGGAAACAATAAGGTTAATTGCGCTCGATGGAGCTGAATTTCAGACAGTCGAGAAAAAAGTCCGTATAATAAGTACACAAAATATGATGTTGAGATGAATTAGTGATGAGTGTATGTGAGCTAAAAGCAGAAATGCATATGTTAAAACTTTCAAAGGAATCTAGAGAACAAAGAAAAAATCGATAAATATGGATTAGCATGTAGAACAAGGACCAATGACAACATCATTGTGAAGGATATATGATGTTGATAACGAGTTACAGTCAGTAAACAATAGGAAAAGATGATATAAGCATTGTGGCTGCTATGAGGAACTTGACTAAAATCATAACATCAGCTCTGGCATATGAGAATTTATACTTGTACAAGTGCAGGAAGTCATAAATATGTAAAAAGTGAATACCTCTTTAAGCTCTTGCTGGTATTCCAGAATCTTCTCATTGCTTATTTTTCTCAACATTTTAGTTAGATATCCTGGCTTTACTGCTGTGTCGGAGTCTACGAAAATAGCAATTTTTCTGTAGTCTACGACATCTTCAAAGGGCAACTCGATCTGGTCACTAACTATCACTGGAATGCACAAGCTCACAATTGCATCGAATAGTCTACAGGCTGAGGGTGTATCGCCAGCAGGGTGTAAACAGAACTTTGACGAATGCATTCCTTGTGTTGCCATACGTCGACTCTCCCTGGATTGTGTTCCATGTTTTATAATGACATCTTCCTGATTCTCAAGCACTTGGAAAAGCAGGTCACGCACTTTTCCACCCTACAATAAAATGAATGTCAGCTTATTTATAATTGTTATTCCGTTTCTTTCTTATAAGAAACCAGACACCCTTAATCGGGAGGCCTAAGATTCAAGTACAAGTGTTACTACTACTCAGATATGTCAACTTAGTTCTCCAGTATGAAAAGATGATAGGACAGAAATAAAGATCAAACAACTAAATGTATTTGATTGAAACTCGATCTTATATCCTCTTCAAAAAAAAAAAAAACTTGATCCTGTAAACATTTGCAAGTAAACAGAATGTTTGCAACATTTCAAACTGCACCATATATTCTATATAAGTGAACATAAGTGTCAAAAGTGGCATGCAAATACACATCATAAATAGCAAACAGATTTTGCTTCCATGTTACTGTTCCTTAAGGCACTCAAACAGAAAAATAAAAGAACTCACAACTCACAGTCTAGACTAACGTTACATTGTAAAACGGATCATAATTTCATAAAGGACAAATCTCAAAAGACAATCCAGTCAGAAAATACATGCAGAAGACCTTACAAAATGGATAAAAGAAGAGAAAAGAATAAGAGGTAGAAAAATGAGGAGAAAGAGACTATACAACCCCTTTTTTTTTTTTTATAAATCAAAACCAAAATTATAGAACCGAACCCTTGGTGGAGATTCCCAGTCTTAACATGACATAAACCAGATTCCCACCAAGATGATAAATATACCCCTTGTGGCATGTTCCCATCTTGCTAGTCATCTTATCAAACTTTTTTCTGCCTCAACAATTTACTTAAAACATCAGCAACTATAGATCTGTACGCACAGCTCTTCAAGTCAGTTTCTCCTTTACAAGTGACTTTCAACTTCTATAGGGATTGTGAGCAATGGTAATTGTAGCCTTGTAGTCAGTGTTTAGGAATTGCGGAACCCATTATTGAATAACAAATGTATCATAACTTTCAGATACCTGAGCTGTTGATTTGAACTTATTCCCATAGAGAACGTACCCTAACCAAAAGTTTTTTAACGGGAAAATAGTACCCTCATCAAAATTTGACCTTCTGTCAGACATGTAACCTATGTTGTTTTCTGTGTGAGGCGAGGCGAGGCGATGGCCCAGGCGCGCCTAGGCGTCGCCCAGGAACAGCGTTCCCCAAATCAACCTCCTGTTTTTCCCTGCCCACTATATAATCACTATTTAACCTATTTTCACATTTATGCATCCTTTTTTCAGTGCTTTATGATTTTGCAGGTTTGTTACAACCAGTTGAAGTGGAGGAAGACATTGATCAAATTCAAAGCTAATACCTATGACATTCATCTAAAATCAGTTGAAAATTTAAAAAAGCATTCAAACATGACATCTAAAATCAGTTGAAATTTTTTTTTTTTTTTAAAAACATCACATTATTACACATGATTATCCAAAATCAGTTGGGAATTTTTTAAAAAAATCAACATACATGATACATCACAGTTGTAGTACATACATCACATTATTAAAAATAAATATATAAAATCAGTTGAAATTTAGAAATAAAAGGAAGGACTAAGGAGAAGGAAAGAAGAACTGAAGAAAAAAAAAGATTGAAATTTAAATTCGGCCAGCCAGCTGAGACGAGAAGAAGAAGAAGATGAAGCAGCAGCAGCAGCAGGCCAGTAGCAGAGAAGAAGAAGAAGAAGAAGAAGGAAAGAAGGAAAGAAGAAGAAGAAGAAGAAGAAGAAGAAGAAGAAGAAGAAGAAGAAGAAGAACTCACCTCACCGGTAACGACGGCAATCGGCAACGACTACAGGCTCGGCAAAGTGGCAAACCCTAGCTCCCCTTCCTCATTTTCCCCCTTTCCTCAAGTGTCTAATTTTTTTCCCAAAATATCGATCCCAATAGACTCCCTAAAAAACTAAAACTTATTTTTAAACCCCCTAAAAAACTTTAAAACGAAAAAAAACATCCAAAATTTATAAACACCCAACTGATTTGGGCCACCACGCTTAAGTTATGGGGCGACCGCCTCCTAAGCACTCTGGGCGATCACCTAGGCGCGCCCAGGCGCAGAAAACGTTAACCAGGGGAATTTGGAGGGGGGCGCTGCGATGCTTTAAAATTCGACTCGCCTAGGGGCGCGCCTAGGCGACGCCTTTAACAACATAGCATGTAACCAGCCAAAACAGCACCCATCTATGCCTCTAGTTTCCTGTGGTTGTCCCTTGAACAGCATTCCTTTTCCTATACACCCTAAAGGTATTTGAGTATTCACAAAGCAGCCTTAAGGTATATTTCTTTGGGGTGCAGGTGTAAACTGACTTACCAGTTACCACGCCTATTACATAGGTAACGTAACTTCTGGTGAGAGATATTGCATCAACATTTAACTTGCAAACAAGTCTCTGAAACAAGCTTTTACAATCACCTAGTGCTCACCATCATGACCTTAAGACTCATGATTTAGCTAGATATGCATGTCCACTAGCATGACTCCTAGCTTTCCTGCTTCTTAGAGCAAATCCAACACATACTTTCTCTGAGAGATGAAGATGCCTTTTAAACCTTAAATTCAAACTTCTTCCCAAGAAAATCTTTTTCAACTTCCAAATTTCATTGTGTACTATAGCCAGTAATAATATGTCATTAGCATAAACAATAAGGATTATGATACTCTCACGCGTGTATTTCACGAGTAATGGTCTACCTAACTTTGTTCCACCTTGTGCTGAACCTCGAAGCTATGCTTTGCAATGCTATTAAGTCTAGAAAAGGACATCTTTAAGCAGTACAGTTAGCCTTTCTCAAAAAAGAACTGAAATTCATGGAGCGTATCTAACTATCACACAAAAACTTACAAAATTAATATGGTGTATCCATATACAACATTTCTTGAAAGTTTCCATGATTAAAAGCATTTTTTAAGTCCATCTGAAGAACCTAGCAGGGCCTATTTGTAGCAAGAGACAACAGTACTCTTATAGAGTTTATCTTTGCAATCTACACGAAATCTTATGATCTGTTTGAGCATATCCTATTGCAACCATCATTGTAGCTCTCTACAATTCTAGCAGCCTCGGTCAATAGCTAAACAGCTAATACTCACAAGCCCATAAAACTTTTTCCACCTTTAAATGTAATATATGTCCACATACCACATTCTTCGCAAAAAATGTTTTGTTCTTCCTGCATGGCTTCCATTTACTTAAGATGAGATAATGCTTATACAAGACTAAAGGAATAGAAATAGAAGAGATAAACCCCTATAAAGACAAGGTAACATGGGGACAAAATTTTATTTATAACAACAAAAAAAGACAACAAGTACAAGTGCGACTACAACATCATCTTGAAGAAGCATAGTGTCAGGAGAAGACAAACAGTTCTAGCTTAAAAATTGTGACAAGTATTATCAGAGATGACGCTTTTCGCCTTAAATAGACTTTGAACTCTGTTTCTATAGGTACAACATAATCTTGAAGAAGCATAGTGTCAAGAGAAGAAATAAAAGATAACAAACTGGGAGGGACCACCATGGAATTCAAACTCCAACATAATCTACTTGGTACCTCAAAATTACTCCCCCTTTATAATTACTAAAAGCATATTATCCAAGATCTTCCATATGTGCAACAAATCCAGCATATGTGGGACCCACATCCAGATCACATCATGAAGGATCTAGAAACTGAATAAAATGCTTGATGTTAAAGTAATGAGAGATAGATCGGCGACAAAGTAGATTAATGATAACGTTTGTAACCCCTTTTTAAGACCCAAACATGGTAGTTTTTGGAGCCAAAAAGTGACAAAGCGAGTGGATCGGAATACCACATGGGGATGCAACTCCTCCCACCAACATAGGGTAGCAAATTACTCTAATAGATCAATTAAGGTGGAATACATCCTACTCCATCTAATAGACTCAGGTAAGATTCTTGTGCGAATCCACAAAGAAAATTAATGATCAAATACAATAGCCATGACAGTACAATAGAATCACAATTACTGTCTCCCAACAACCATACTTTGGTTAAATAGTCATTTTACCATTGAAGTAACCTATCTTGCCTAAGTTCAGTTCATGATGAAAAACTTTGTTGATAGCGATCAATCTAAATAATTTGTGCCATCCAATTTGGCGGATTTGGGCTATCACTAACAGGATCACAAAGTGAACCAGCACTAGAACAATGAAACAAGACATCATATCTGTAGTTTGGGAAATAAAGAACACCCCAAACTGCATACTAGAGGCTAGATCCAACCTTTTTTCTTTAATTTTTTGAAAGGTTACGTTCAACCATAATTGCCAAGAACAGCCATAAAACGAGTTCGTACATGTCATCAACCAACACTGGATGAATGAGATGAACATGACACACAAAAGAACACCTTGTTGAAATGGTTAATTCCAATAAAACCAGATAACCTGAGTTTTCTTCATCACAATTTAATGAATGAAACAATATATGTTGTTCTTGGTATGTCAAAAACACATGGAGGAAACACTCAAAACAAACCAGTGTCGCTTGAGCTTTACAGGGTATACAAACCTCACTGTGGAGTTCTACATAAGTTATATGGTGTAATTTCTTCAAAAGATCTCTACTTTTCTTCCAACTGATTGAAATTGGACAATAAACAAACCCTACAATTAGTCTAGTTTTATAAAAACTTAACAAGAAAAAGGCAAAAGTTAAAAAGGATCAGAAATATCCAATATTGGAGAAAAGGATGGAAGTAGGGGAAAATATCAGTGAATGAGATTGGGGAAATAATGTAAGTATGCTCCCCTTGATTAAAAAGTAAAAACTGCCCCTAATAGCTAAAGTAACAATATGACGTACACTCGCAACAATATCCTCCTGTGCCAAACATATACAGAGCTTTCATGATAGAGTACGCCATAATTTATTTGGAGTCGGACGTATTAAAAAGGGACATGTTTTCTACACACGTAGAAGCTAGGGTAAGAGCCTAAGGAGTGCAGACCTTTCACCACCTCAGAATTGTCCGATATGTAAAGTTTCAACCAAATATCACCTAGAACAACAGATAAGGAACACATGCTTGTTTTGGTCTTTTCTACTAAAACAATTTTCAAAATTCAACAGCCTTATTTCTCATGATGGATGTATAATACATGGTAGGGTATAGGCATGATATGAATTATATCCAAAGGGTTGAATAAAAGATAGGACAGTTTGAATTAGTGCATCATCCCCCAGAGAACAAGACCCAACACTGCACAAGAAGTGTAAGGACTATAGCTCCAATAAGACCTTTCGCATTATTAACAAGATAACCAACTCTTTTTCATAAGCTTCAACTCCACCAGGATCATAGTTTTAAATATCCCGATATATCCCGATACGATACAGGATACGTATCGTATCGCTAGAATAAAGATACGATACTCAACGATATCTGCCATTTCAAAATATTGCGAGATTTTGCGATATGTATCGTGATATCTCAAAATATCCCAATATTTTGAGCATATTGTATCGCGATATTTCTGTTTAACTAAAAAAATACACCCTCCATTGTTCTAAAAAATTAAGAAACCCCCTCTGAACACCTGTGTTTATAAAAAATTATGTTAGTGTTATAAAAAGGAATATCATAATTGCATCCAACTTACTCACACCCCATATCTAATTTTGCACCTTATATGTGTATCTTACGATACACGATATTCGATACGATATGCGTATCTTAAATTTGGGGTTCCGATACGCGATACGATATGCGATTTTAAAACTATGACCAGGATCATTACTAAGTTCAAAATCAGGCCATCACCCTTCTACTAACAACTTTTCATGCGGACAGCAGCATGGATTGAATAACTGATGCCAAGTACAGGTATCCTGGTGAAGGTTTCCTCGGGTACTACTTTTCTGTTTTGTTTTGTTTTTTTTTGAACTTTTGTTATTAGACCTCGCATACTACAGTCGCTAAAATAGAGCCAACACATCCCATCCATAGACAAGAAAAAAATTTCAACTGACATGAGACTCAAAACTAAAAAAAGGGCACAAGGCATAACTCAGATAGGTAGCACAAAGAATCTGATCAACTTATTTCTCAACACACAAGCCCAAGAAGACATAAGAACATCAAATGTAGTACTGAAAAACAACAAAAAGAACAGGTTGCACTTTGATCAAGAATTTGTTGTCATAATACATTTTTTGTCGGAACATCAGGAAAGGAGGTTGTCCAAAGAACATCAAAGTCTTCTAGAAATATTTTCTAAGGTTGTGTTGAGAACTAAATAATACTAGCTGACTTCTGGTTTGAAAATACAGGGGCTCGAACAGCAAAGAACCCAAGATAGAATCATGATGGGATAAATTGCCATTTGCAAATAACAAGGTGGGCATTCTAAACCAAACTGTTGTACACCATATCATTGACAGTAGACAACTTTATAGTAGCAAAACTCCATTCAATAAAAATAACATCATTTTTAGTCTTCTCCAGTAACTAATTGTAATTTTTTAAGATAAGGCTGACATCATTTTTGGCAGAGAGATATTTCAATTGATGACCAATTACTTAATCTAAATTCCTAATGCCTTATTTTAACTTTTTGACCTATATTTCAGATATCTTAACCACAGTGCATATTTCCGATCACTTCATTAAGAGGAAATAAATGGTCTGAGTAGTTTAACATGAATACATGATAGATAATAGAGGTGAAGAAAGAATTAAATACCTCTTTTCGGTACCGATTCCCCATAAAGAACAGCAACGAATTCCTCCCTTCGACTCCAATTTCGCCCTTAAATGGATTAATCCGATGAGAATACGGTAAAATCACATCTTTCACCAATGAAGCTTGATCACCTCTTAACCTCCCAAAATCTGAGACCAACAATATCCCATTCTTTACCCTATCAATCACCTTATAAAGTGCATTTGGATCCTGACATATAAAAACATGATCCCACCCATTATTCCTTTTCCAGTAAATCTGTCCTTCCAACCACTCAATCAAACTCTCTTGCATCTCCTCATCACTATAAACCCCACCAGCATTCCCACTCACACCAGCCGGCCTAATTGGATTGACAACCAAACTCAACGACGAAAAGAACGGAACGTAAAAGAAATCCGCCTCTTCGGGATCCAAAACCCTAACCACAGGCGAACCGTACCGATCCTCATTAATCAAATCGGAGAATAACCACCATTCCGCAGAATGCTGGTTCCCTGGGTACTTCAACGAGGAAACATCTTCAACTGGAATTGATTTCAGAGGATCACGAGCTTTTAGATAGCTCTCGATCACACCGTACGTGAATTTCCTTGGTAGATCGTAAAGATAAACTTTGACAGGAGGAGGTGAATTGGAAGAACGAGGATCGGAGGAGGAATCGGTGTTTAAGAGAGAGAAAGATTTGGTGGAATCAAAGAGGAGATTTGATTCGAGCTTGGAAGAGTTAGGGTGTATAGGGGAGAGAAAGGTGTTGAAGAATGCGTACAAGGCTAAGAAGATGAGAATGGTGGCGAGGGTTGGTTTGAGGAAGGATTTTCTCACCATTTTTGAAGGTAGGAGGTTTCGATAAATTAGGGTTAGGGTTTCGCCATTGGAAGAAGAAGAAGAGGAGAGAGGGAGAGAGGAAGTGGAAGAGGGTGGCTTTTTTGGTTTCCTGGTTTTGGTTCGATCAGTCATGTTTGTTTTTTTTTGGAGCAATGAAGTACGGCGCACGGTTATATCATACGCAGGGAAAGACAGTCACTTACCGGATGCAATACGCTATAGTCCAAAAATCAAGGGGGCTCATATTGGGGAAGCCAAAATGGATGGGGGAACCTTTTTTTTTTCTGACTTTAAGCCCAAAACTATTTAGATGGGGGAAGCACATTTTATCCCCACTCTACAAAAAAAAATACACTCCACTACCTTCATCTTCTCCATCACCACTACCACCACCAATACCAACAGTAACACCTCCACCAACAGTACCCCACCACCACCATGCCAAAGAGAGATCCAGAGAGAATAGATAGATCAAGAGAGAGAGAGAAAATACACCCAATCATGTCGATCAAAATTAATCACTGGATAAACCGTAATAATGTAAGCATATTTTTTTATAAATATTAAATATGAGGACGTATCGGCTTCCAGAGAAATATTTTCTACGCACTCATTTCTCTCTAAGACGAAGTATGGGGTTTAAAAGTTCACTTTAAAGCTCATAAAATACTTTTGTTGTGCGAATTTGGACGATGGTTTCGAAAGCAATCCAACTGGTTTCGAAACTAAAAAGAATCTTGAGATTTTTCAGTCTTTAGTTTCGAAATCACCTTCTTCAGTTTCGAAACTAAAAAGTTCCTGTGATAGTTTTAGGACTTTGGTTTCGAAATCAATAAATTAGTTTCAAAATTAAACTTCACCTGTTTCCAGGTGGAATTTGGTTTTGAAATCAACTAAGTTGATTTTGAAACTGAAAAGTCCTTGGGACCAAAACGAGACTTTGACAAGTTGGTTTCGAAACTAAATAGGTTGGTTTTGAAACCAATTTTTCTAGAAGTGAATATTTGAGTTTAAAAATAATTTTTAAAACAGTTTAAAGTGTGGGAATAACATTTTAGGTCTAACCACCTATGGTACTTAGTTTTCTAAGTTTCTTACCATCATAGAATGTTTTCCGGTGGTGAGTTGAGCTTTTTGAAGTCTTTTCTTCAAACAGATCCGATCTGAGACTCACTAAACTCTAACTCAAATTACATCGATCTTCCTGAGTTTAACTTCAATTAACATGAAATTTGACAAATAGGTCATGAGAGAACTCATAGACCTTTCACCCATAGATTGGTATAAATAACAATAAATTGGGTGGAATTAAAAAAATTTTACGAAACCCATTCTAACTGGGTGTAGACACCCTAATTTTGCCCACCTTCATTTATGGAATATTTTGAGATTCTCATCAATCACTCACAAAAATAACCCTAAATGGAGTTCAAAATTAAGCCAAAAGTAGCCCAAAACCAAAGCTCAAAACCTTGCTCAAAACTAGCTTAAAACCTCACCCAAATTAAGCCCAAAAATGGCCCAAAGTCATCAAAAAAAACAAAGCCCAAAGAAATAGCTCAAAACAGGCCCAAATGGCCCATTTGAGCTATTTAACCCATATTTTCTTTTCTTTTTCTTTCTTTCCTTTTCTCCACCTCCTCACTATTCTAACTACCTTTCACTTCTTATCCTCACCTTCTACTTTCTCAAATAATGAGACCTACCCACAATAAAAGAGGAAAGATATCTTCTTCATTTAAAAAAAAAACCACCTCCTTACTATTCCACCTAATTTCTTTTTTAAAATCAACAAATCAATCCCTTTCACACTACAAACCACTTCCTTACTATTCTTGGTGAAAGGCTATAAATAGAGCCTTCCATCCCACATTCAAGGGGAGCGAAAAAAGAAAAAAAAAAAGAAAAAGAAGAGAAAAAGAAGAGAGAAAAGGGAGAGGAAGGAGGATAATACATGAGAAAATTATTGAGAGGAGAAGCCAATCTTGATAAGAATTTTTGAAGAGAAAGTAACTCATCAACAAAGGAGATGAAGCCTTTGAAGACTTGAAGAACAAAGAAGAGACTAAGACTTAGAAGATTTCTTTTCTTTTCTTTTTGAATATAGAGTTGTAATTCCCCTCTCAAAATTCTATTCATTTTAGTAACAACATTCTTATAAAATTTAAGAGTGGTGTGTTCTTTTGGATTAGGGATTTTTT
>MVGT01001532.1:15858-38032 GCA_002174775.1 Macleaya cordata
CCCCATCTCTACTGATTCCTTCCCATTCATTTGGAATATTGTATAAAATTATTGAAATTTAATAAGGCTGAATTTGTTTGGGTGTAAATTGGTGTAAAAGGAGTACAAGTAGGCCAATTCGAATGAAATAGAAGTAATCCTTTTTATCGATAAGATTACGTGAAAAATAAAAATAAAAAATACATTTTTGTGTGAGGGTGATCTCCTCACCATAGATTATTCCATGTAAAAAATCACACTGTTCTAAAACTTCTAATCCCATCAAAAATTAGTTTTAAATTAATAACATTTATGGACCGTCCATAAGTCGGTCAATTTTTTTTTATGGAGTTAAAAAGTCTAGAATGATACAATTTATTACGAGGATAACCTACATGGTCAGTAGGTAAATAGGTCATCGTTATAGAAACTCAACCCCACGATTATCACTGTGTGCCCAACAGTGAAGGTATCATCCTATGTAGATACCTTTGTATAGGTAAAAAAAATTACGGAGAGGATATGCCTATTTTTTTTTTTGTACGCTTAGTCTTCGGTGCATATTAGCGCAGTGTGAAAAGATAAAAAAATTCTCTAATACATTAATATGCGGTGCACGTTAGCAAAACTTATTAAATATATAAAAATGGCTATAACTTTTAAAATATACATCAGATTTGAGCAAAATTTATATTACTGGAAAACATTTTTCAAAATCTTTAAAAAAAGATTAGACATGAATACAAAATTAAAAAAAAAAAAAAAAACTCAGATTGTATACAATTTTTAGTATGCAAACTAAACTTCGCATACAGTGTTTAGCTAAGTAACCAGAGTGTGGAGCGGGAGCGGGAGCGATAGCGTGGAGCGGGAGCGGGAGCGGGAGCGAGAGCGTCGGAGAGGCCAATTAAAAATTGTACCAACTTTGGAGCACCTTCGAGCGTTTATATATGTGTACATATATATAGTTCAAAAAGCTTAAAATTTAATTATTATCTAACTACATTAAAAAAATTTAGAATGATGTATTTTTTATAAAGATGATATACATGGTGAGAGATCATCCTCACAAGAATCTGTTTTTGAATCATTTTCATAGAGGCCCACAATCTAATGTAAGCAGAGTGTATTACAATACTCAAGATGTTACAAGTTAAAAGTGTGAAGCTTTGAGTTGCAACCCATTTAGTTAGTCCCACATCGTTGGTAAGTCTGAAGTCTCAGCCTTGTGACCCATCTAAAAATAGGGAGAATGACCAAAAACTACTTTTTAATAATATTTTGATCCAAAATCTACACAAACATTTCAAAATAGTAAAAAACACTAAAATAAGGTGTAAAGACATATCTGCCCTCTAATTAACTACTTTTTTGTATTTTATTTTTCACATAATATAACTTTAAAAATATAAATTAATTTTTTTTAAAATTTATATATTTGGAAAGCATTCATTGAGATCTTCGACATGAGACCAGTCAACAATACTTGTTTTTCTAAAAACAAATAAAATTTACATAACATAAAACTATTTTTGAACTAGTTTTTTTTTATCTAAATTGGATCAAATTTAAATTTTCATGCTTCAAAATCAGGCAATAGCAAAAAAAGAAGTGAAGATCTCGATGAGTGCTTTCTAAATATATGAATTTAGTCAAAATCTGCTACTAAACACTGTATGCAAAAAGATTTTTACATTTGCAAAAATACTTTTGCAATAAATAAAATACTACTACTTTGACAAAAAAAAAGTGCAAAAATATTTTTACACAAATAACCATACTACTACTTTGATAAAAAATAAAAAAAAAAGTGCAAAATCATTTTTGCATTTTGTAAACAGAAAACTATGTTTTAGAACATTTTTAACTAATTTGTATCCAAATTCGAATTTTTATGCTTCAAAAATAAAAAACATCAAAATAAAAAGTGAAGATCTCGACTAGTTTTTTCCAAATATATAAATTTTGTCGAAATATGATATTTAAAACCGCTTGCAAAATTTTTTTGTAAAAAATTCGTAATAATTTTTATTTTTAAATCAAAAAAATTGTTGAGTGATCTCATCTCGAAGATCTCGATGAATGCTTTTCAAATATATAAAATTTGTCGAAATCTAGTTTAAGAGATATAATAATTTAAAGTTTAAAAATAAAATAAAAACAAATTTTTTCTCGCCTCCACCTTTATAATGACATAAAAGACCAAATAAGGGTATAATTGGAACTAAAAGTACACCAAAATGGAGTTTTTAGATATTTTGATATTAAAAAGTGAGTAAATAAATATATAATTTTCAAATATGAGTTTTTGTATAAAAGATAAAAGTTTGTGTAGTAAATGGTATTTTACAGCTATAAAAGTGAGTTTTTGATAATTTTCTCATAAAAATAACTCATGGAGAAGAAGCTTTCGTGATCATAGAAGTAGTAACTCTAACCTCACGGGTGCTTATATAAAGGAGTATTTTTAGAACAATGTTGCAGAACGAAGGGAACGACTTAGAACCGCGGTTCCAGAAATGTCATCGAGGACGAATCTGCTCCCAAACTGCTGAAGATATAGACGAGAACTAGTGATCTAATAATTGCTTATCAAATTTATCAATGCAATTACTATCTCATCTCTCTAAAACTCAAATTGAAAACCCTAGTTTTTCTGAACTTTCTATTATACCTAGATTTTTGGGTGCTAATTGTCACACCCAACAACACTGAGGGTGTTTGGCAACCATAAGTCAAATTGCTTATGCTTCTCATATAGTATTTCTACTTTTGAGAAGTCAAAAGTTAGGAGAACTTTATATAGCAAAGTACTAACTTATAAATAAATAAGTTAGTAGTTTGTTGGAGACCATTAATTGTTTAAGAGAGAAAAATACAAACTTAATACGCAACTCGAGGCAAAAGTAACTTTTCACAAGTCAAAAGCAAAAAAAATTTACTTTACATAAAAGAAACTTTTCTACTTATACAAGTCATTTTGTTTTTGCATTCCATATAAGCTTTTCTACTTTTTGACTTATATAAGTAGAAAAGTTACTTATTATTGTGTTGCCAAATACCCTATTTTTTAAAAGTTAAGTTTGGGCCTAGTACACTTAATAACCCTTTTGAGATAAACCCGAGACCCACAAATACCATTCTATCTTACCTAACAAAAGTTACAAAATAAAGATTTAAAATTGGGGGAACAACGGCTTAGTCCTACTTGAGGGGTAATTCAGTCCTAGCTAAAAGTATTATGACAGTTTAGCCCAAAAAGGTGAAAAACCACACATATATATTTTGCTGGACAAAAATACCCCAACAATAAATACACAAGCAGTAAACACCAATAAACTTTTTTATTTTATTTTTAAAACAAAAAATGATATAACTTTTAAAATACAAATCAGTTTTTCATAAAAATTATATTTTCGGAAATCTTACATTGAGATCTTTAAAATAAGACCAGTCAACAATATTTTTTTCTTTAAAAAAAAAATTATATTACGAAGTATGCAAAATGTATTTTGTAAAATAATTATGAATGTTGTTAAAAATACTTTGCCTGACTTTAAACAAAAGAATGGAAGAATTTTAAATATTTTTACACAAATTTAGGTTTAAAACAACATTTATATAGCTTTCGAACTATATTTTTTCTTAAAAAATTCAGCCATACAATTTGCATCCATTTACATGCATACAAAACATAATTTGCATCCATTAAAATGCATGCAAAATGATTTTTGCAGATGCTTATATGCTTGCAAACACACTATAAAGACATTTAAATGGGTGCAAAACACAATTTGCATCCACTAAAATGCATGTAAAATAGTTTTTGCAAACGTTTATATGCTTACAAACACACTGTGAAGACATTTAAATGCATGCAAAAACTATTTTGCATACACTAAAATGCATGCAAAATAATTTTTGTAAACGTTTATATGCTTTTAAACACACTATGAAGACAATGCAAAACACAATTTGCATAGAATTACATGTATATGCAATAACTCTGGAAACACTTTAAAGTATGCAAATTCGGATTTGCATGTCTTTCAAAAAAAATTGAAAAAATTATTATTGTATGGTCTAGTTTTGAAGAACTCGTCGAAAGCTTTCCAAAAATATAAATTTTATCAAAATCTGATTTATAATTTAGAAAATATAGTATTTTAAAGATGTAAAACAAAAAATAACAAATTTTTTCTCTCTACAACTGTCCACCTTTAAAAATTAAGAAAGAAGGATAAACTTAGTAATACATACAAGTAAACCAAGCACACGAGTTTTAGCAAAAGATTATAGGGTTGTTATTTGTTAAAAAAAGGACTAAAGAGTAAAAAAGAAGTTACCAAAATATGTTTTAGATAAAAAAAAGATAGCTGAGATCAAACTATAGTAATACTTGGAAAAAAGGACTATGTGGTCGTTTTCTCTTTAAAACTTAATAGTTCAAATGATTTTTATTTTTATTTTTTTTTGTAGGAAAGACAGCACATATCATTAACATACAGTGAATTGTTTCAGTTCATAAACATATAAAAACCCTAATTTTTCCAATAAAAAATAAAATTGTTAGATTGTTTGATGATAAACCTTTAAGATAAGACTCAGAAATAAAAAATAACAATGGAAAATCGTGAATCCATAATCATCTACCCTTTTTTTTATTTATATGGTGATGCATTTTTTAATATAAAACACCAACATCGGTGGAGTACCTAGTGAATCGATTATCAGAGGTGGAGAAACCATCGCCTTCTTGAACAATTGATCAAAGAGGATGAGTTTTATCAAAAAAAAAAAAAAAATTAAAGAGGATGAAGAGGGAGAGGAAACAAATCTTCTTAAAGAAAAACCAAAGATTATTATTGTTACGTGCCTAAGTGCTACGTGGGCACGTGTAGTTATTATCTTATTAGTGTAGTTATAAGTTATATTTTAAATGTTTGAATTATCTGAAGAAGTTATTAGGAAGTAGTTATATTGTGTTTTACTGTTTTCTATTTAAACACATCCATTATACTAAGACAAGAAGGGAATAATGATAATTGTGTTTTGTTTATCAAACTTGTACCAAGTTTGTTAATGGAGGTTTCCACCCCCCTCGAAGTGGGTTCTTCTTCCCCTTTCTTATCTTTTATTTTTATTTAATTTAAGAGGTACGTATCAGTGGTATCAGAGCATTCGATTCTCGGAATATGGCTACATCAAAGGAGGTTTTGGACTCAATGCTCGAAGACATGCGTAAAATTGAAGTCAAGATAAATAAACTCATGGAGTTGAATCGACGGATGAAAGAACATTTGGACGATTACAATTTCAGTCTTTCACTTATTGAGATACCACTATTAACTATGGACTCTACCAAGTCATCTTCAAAGTCAATAGTGTCAACAAAGTCATTGAAATCTAAGACTTCAACAAATTCTTCAAAGTTTTTGTGTCTTCACTTTCACAGAAAAGGAAGTGTAATTTGCAAGAGAAAACTCCACCGAAAACAAAAACCATTACAACATTCTCCTCATAATCACAATTGGCATCGGATCGACTTTGATTGCATTCGACGTAAAAGGGTAACTTCTTGGCAGCCATCTCGTGAAATAGACCTCCAAATCTTTGAACTTACTCAATTGCATTCTCTTTGTTGGACCCCATTTATTGGAATTCAGACCATCATCCTAACGCAAAAGAGTAATACCATATGGGATCCAGGAGGAACATTATTTTGACCTTGAGGACAAGGTTGTTCTCAAGGGGTAGGGAATGTTACGTGCCTAAGTGCCACGTGGGCATGTGTAGTTATTATCTTATTAGTGTAGTTATTAGTTATATTTTAAATGTTTGAATTATCCGAAGAAGTTATTAGGAAGTAGTTATATTGTGTTTTACTGTTTTCTATTTAAAGACATCCATTATACTAAGACAAGAAGGGAATAATGATAATTGTGTTTTGTTTATCGAACTTTTACCAAGTTTGTTAATGGAGGTTTCCACCCCCTCAAAGTGGGTTCTTCTTCCCCTTTCTTATCTTTTATTTTTATTTAATTTAAGAGGTACGTATCAATTATCGATTTAGGGAAACAAGCAATGATTTTAGAGAAACAGAGATAGAAAGAAAGAGAAGTTAAAAGAAGAAGAAGAAGACGACACGCAGGGGGGTGAAAAAATGGATTTTAGTACGATGTGTTAAGTTGTTTGAAAATTGCGTTTTTGTTTTCTACAGGGTGCGATCAGTGGATGGGTGGGTAAATGGGATTTGGTGGGTGCGACAATTCCCACCCTAGATTTCTTCAATTATACGTTTTTGGTTAAATATCTTCAAACCCTCAAATGATATAAACCCATTTTCACCCCTCTCTGATTCATCTCAGAAATCGGCAACATTCGAAATTCTTGAAGCATCGAAACAGGCAAGAAAGCATCCAGATAGAGATCTTCGATCGCTTTCTTTTGGCATGAAGATGTTTGTATTTACCATTAGGGTTTTGACTAAACTAAACAAAAAAAAAACAAGTCCAAGATGGAGAAAGAATTGAATTATATAAATTACTATTAAATTGGAGTTTTTTTTATTTAATTAGAAGGGACAAGGAAATACGATTCACCATTCTTTCTTGAACAGTGCTAGCGTGACACCAACCTTTTGGCCCAAAACAAGGGCCTAGGGCCCACATTAGGGGCTAATTTTTTGGGACCATGTTCTCGTCATCATGTAGATCATCTCAACAAAAAATCAATTCATTCTAAAACTTCTAACTTGAACAAACATTGAACTCTATTTATCACTGTTTATTTTCTTACCGTTGATTTGTAACCGATTTCTAGCCAACGTTTGATTGGGTTAGAAGTTTTAGAATGGATTGATTTTTTGTTGAGATGATCTACATGATGAGAAAAACATGGTCCCAAAAAATCAGCCCCTGATGTGGGCCTTAGGCCCTTGTTTTGGGCCAAAAGGTGCTGGTGTCGACACCAAAACTTGGTGTCACGCTAGGACGGTCCTTCTTTCTTTTTTGTTTTTTAGTAGGTCTGCATGCATGCATGCTACTCCCAAGCATTCTTTTTTTTTTTTGTTACGTAATTTAAGTAGTCGCATTAACTTTTTTTTAGGCCAATTCAATTAGCCTGCCTAATGCTGAACTCCAAGAAAAAAACTTCATAATGAACTTGGTTAATAAACATACTTCTTTGGGCATCCATGAAAGAAAATGGGAAACTTGACCCAATGACCCGATCCGGGGTCTTTCTCGGCCCAACAATCTACCCAAAATATTGTGCAAGAAATATAATCCTTTTCAATTTCTCAGACAAATTTACCCCTCCAAAGTCTCTAGTCGGGACTTTTTTTTTCTTTTTTTCTTTTCTTTTTTTTTTCTTTTGATGAGAACTACTTCCTTATTTCTCTCCCTTAAACCTTCCTTCAACTTCATCCTTGCAACTGAAACCTGCTCCCAAAAAGCTAGGGTTTACAAATTGACAAAGAAAGAGAAATCGAAGAAGAAGAAGAGAAGAGGTGTCGTTTTCTTCTCAAGCCTCCATTTTTTCTCTCCCTAAACGAACCTACAGTTGCTCTCCTCTTTTTTCTGTCGAGTTTTTCGGATGTTTTTGAATAAAATCAAAGAAAAGAACATCTACCACAAGAAGAAACTTCAATAAAACGGTACTTATTCCTCTTCTTCCCTCTCTCTTTAGCAATTTTTTTTTTGGTTTAATGTTGAGTTAGGGTTCCAAAAAGATCTGAAACTCTATGTCTCTTTATTTCTTTCTCCCTTTTTATTTTTACAGGAATTAGGGTTTTAAATTACGAAATTAGAAGAAGGAGATCAAAGGATTATGGAAACAGTATTCTAACAAGTATGCTAACAGTTTGCTAACAAATAAGAGTAAGGTGAACTGTATTGTTATCTTTCTACACTCATGTTTTTTTGTTAGTAATTGTAAAACTAGTGAAGTCTTTAGGTTTTTTTTCAGAATATGTTATCTTGATAAGGAATTAGTCAAGTATTTCTGTTCTGTTTGCTCTAGTGCTGATTCTTACAGGGTATTGAGAATATGTACTTGTAAATTTTCACCAGTTTTGGTTCTAAAGTCTTTTTACTATTTGAATTGTTTGATTTTGTTGGGCAATTTTTTAATATTTTGACAGTAAATACATTTGAATTTTGTGTACGGAGACTAATTGTTGTCATGGAACATGGTGTTTGTTTGTAGGATTGCTAAGATTAAAAAACCTATGCTCAAGTATTCTGTTGTTCTACTTGCAGTTGTTTCAAAAAGGGGTTTTCTTCAATAAGGACTTCTTTATATCACCGCTTGTAGATTATAATGTAGAGGGTTCAAGTTGTCTTCTAGCAATTTTTATTAGTGTGATTCCTTTAAAGTGGATGGTGTTATTTTAGTCCTATAAATGGAACTATTGCAAATTCTTTTGAATCATATGCTTTTTATATGCTTCATCTGGTGCACTTGCTCGCATTTTGTAATTCTTTTGTTGATTTTGGGAGCTTACATGTATCCTACTTTTAGCAAAAAAATTGTATGGATTTGCTTATTTTACACAACTTGCTTACATATTTTGGAGCTATCTAATTCTAATAATTTATGTGTTACTTTAGAAATTTGTGACTTTATTCATCGCAATTCTAGTATTTGTCCGCATGTTTCCCTTTCCAAGTGACTTGCGTGAGAGGAATATGAATATATGGGACACAATTGCAGCTTTATATCCTATTAGTTATTATTAAATTGAAATCTTTGGCGTCAAGTACTAACATAGTAACATGTTCCTCTGGCATCAAGTAGTTATGGGACGTATTTTTGACATTTTGATTAGATTGATATTCTGCTAGGACTCGATGTGGTTCACTGTGAGAGAATATTTGTATTTTCCAAAGAAGCAAGACCATTTCTTTGGGATCCTATAGCAGTATATGCCTAGTTAGATAAGGATGTTGGCACTGTTAAGGTGAGTATTTCAAATTTTGTCCATCTACTTGTGGTTGAAGCAAGTATAAGAGACCAGCTTAGGAATGTCATATAACTATATTTTTTTTCTTTTCTTTTTTTGTCAGGTATTTTACTTCTAGATTGGGTTTAACACCTAACTCAAAGCTATTTCACGATGATCTGTTCAATTGGTATTGGTGTTGTAACGCCCCGTACCCCAAAACAAGGGATATTACCATCAGTCTACAATGAGACTCAAATCCGGCAAAGTCTCCCCTGTAAACTGGACCTTTCGTCACCTAATAGACACAGTGCATACAAAATATACACAGCGGAAGCAAAGAAAACTAAAGGTATGCACAAAATTACCACCCAATTTTTTTCTCAACTTAACTGAAATCCCAAATACATGGGGCCAGGAGGGACCTGTCAAGACAACATTGTCTAAAGTTATCCCGTCCTCTAAGTCACCTGCAAATAACTATGAGATTCAATTTCTCACTTAACATGAATATAACTGTGATATAATACATAGCTATGTTTTGTTGTTTCCTGTCAAAATATATATAGTAAGAGAAGATAAAGTAGAAGTTGCATTCATATAAAACAAAAGTAACATCAGGCTCACAACCGAGCCATAAAACATAAGTTTCAAAGTTAACGAAGTAGAGGTAGAAAAATCGCCCACTGTGACTGAAGGAAGGGAAACCTACATCAACCCAAAACAAGAAATCCCTCACCAAGAAATCCACGTCACAGCACCTCTAAGGATCCTAACTCGATCCTCAAATGTCAACTGTAAAACCACAAAAATAATTGGGTGAGAAACTCAGTAGGTAGATCAACCATCCTAATATCATCACATGCAGCGATTAATCCGATAACATCTCAAAAGCATTTGTAAAAGCAATGCATACTATATAGTTGATTGAAACATCAAAGAAAATCCTGCATATACATATAAAAACAATGGTAGTATGTTTCATCTAGCATAGCCAAGGAACACGACTAGAGTAAACCCTAGTCAGATCAACACCAGTGTCCGGATACCCTCGACAAACACTAGTACGCCATGTGTCCGGATACCCTCAACAGACAACACAGCACAAGTAGCATCCGGATACCCTCAACGGACGTGTCCGGATACCCTCAACGGACAACATGCGCATAAGTAACATCAACACTAGTGTCCGGATACCCTCGACAGACACTGGTAAGCCACGTGTCCGGATACCCTCACCAGACAACGCAACAAGTAACGTCCGGATACCCTCAACGGACAGGTCCGGATACCCTCGACGGACAAAGCGCGCATAAGTCGACGACTGCAGACTAAATAAGGGCCTTATTAATCCAGAGAAAGAGCTCCTCACTCCCCTCTCGCGTCTANAAAACAAAGTCCCACGATTTCAAAGGCTTCTCAAAACACCATAAAACATGAATTCCAGCATAAACTTCATTTCCTTGTATAAGATATGTTTTACAAACTCAAAGGTCATTGTGAATCACCATTCATGCGAAATATTCGTAAAACATGATAATTTGTTAAACATGCATCATTTGTCATAACAAGCATTTTCCAAGTAAAACACAATAACAAGTTCTAAAGTTTCCTTCATCACGATTATCCCTTGTGATCTAAAGTCACATGCCATGCCTTGGATACAAAATACATACATATTAGTTCGAAACATGCATTTAAGAATGGTTGGGTGTTATTAAGATGAATTGACCACCTACCTCTAGCGGTACAGGAACTGATCCTCCTCACCTAGAGAGTCAGCAATACCCAGCTCACCAGCTGGACAGAAAGACAAAAGACAGAATTAGGTTCTAATACTTAGAACCAAAAATCGAATAGATAAAAGAGGAACAATAAGAATTTAAAATCAAGAAACACCAATGACTTAGAGTACTACTCTAAACCTCAACAGTTGGTAGGATTAGTACTACTACTTCGACCGTCTCAAAACAACCCATTTCTACCGAAAGATAAGACAGGATATCACATAGAGCCTCAAATAAGGCGTACCTCATCGTTGCTCTTCAAATGAAATAGAATTCCTCAAAAATAGCACAAAAGACAACCTATCCCATAAATCTTATCTTCAGTTTAAGATTGATCCCCGTAGTCTTCAACATGCTAGTTCCATCTAAAACATCTTAGATTCAAAATCCACCATCATCAAGCTAAATTTCATATGAATCTTCAAAATTTCACACACACCATCATCATCAAATTTCTAGACCCAACTCAAGGTACCATTGGAACCACCAAAATCCCCAAACTTTAAGTAAGGTAAGCTTTCACTTAAACCGTCATTAATGATCCCACAAATACCTAAACAGTCCCCAAACTTCATCCTAGTTTTGGAAATCATTATCCACCAAGACAATGTAAGATTTTTACATTCATCACAACCAAGCACCATCTTGAGTATGAACCTAAAGGAAATCATCTATATACTATAGATTCCACCATCTAACTCATTTATCTTGGACATAAAATTTTATTTCTATCAACATTCACAAGCTATACAAAGAAAAATCACCATAATCTCATCAAATTTAAGTCTCCACTTGCATGCATCAAAATGGGGGAAATTAGATCATAAAAACCCATATTTTCACATCAAATCTTCAACCCATCCATCTAACAATTTCAATGCATAACAAAATTTCATTTTTCTTTTAAAAACTCCAATTTACATCGCAAAAATTTCAAGATCTACAATGTTAGGGTGCTGATTTCTCATCTTAATACAAAAATATTAGCTCATCTCATCCCCTCTTCCACCATTTAGCTCTAAAATACCAAGATCTATACTAGCATGCATGTTGAACAACAAAAAACCGCCCTGAGGATTTGGTTATTAATTTAGAGTTTTAAACTCACATTAAAAAGTTTGTGTGTACTTGTACCAACTAATAGTTATTCATATCAGTGCGCAGGATATCTCCAACATCAAAATTAGTTGACAATCTAGGCCTCGTCGTTGAGTATGACTTGCGGAAAGATGAGAGCACATAATTGAATGTTGATCAAGACTGACTTGTCTAGCAATGATGTTACAGTTTTCCTTAAGAAGATTATCTACTCTTTGCAATCTTTTCCCGTCTTTCCCTCTCTGAGTTTAAAGTTGCAGATATAACAACAGAACTAAGCATGGCAGTTGGTCTGATCTCTTCCATTCATTCGCGATTTTTTTGCACAAGTAATACACTTTATTCATAAAATATATGTGCAAATAAAAGTACCGCGTACACAAAATTCATATGTAAGTAAAAGTAACGTTCATATTTGATATATTTACAAGTAAATGTACCCCATATATCAAATCCATGTGGATGAAAAAGTAACATGCATACGCCATCTATTTGCAGGTAAAAGTACCGTGTATACCTAATCCATGTGTAAGTAAAAGTAACATGCATATTTTATATGTTTGCTGGTAAAAGTACCGTGTGTATCAAATCCAAGCATAGTTGTAGAAAACATTATCTCAGTTCCCATACAGTTGTTTACCTTGAGGTCTTATTTGGATAACAGTTATAACTGTTAAGTTTTTGGTGAGAATGATCTACATCATAGTGCAATGTTATTAAAGTCGGACTGATGATCGAACTGAAATTATTTTCTACTGGTTGGACCATAGTCGGAACATGCTTTTATTCGGTTAAATCGATTTTTATTAACTAAATAATTTTATAAATATAAAATTCTAGAAAAAAATAAAAAAGAAAAGCAAATAGGAAAGAACATTTACAGAAGAAATCAAAACATTACTGCAAGAAGCTAGAACCCTCTTCAAAGCAATTGCGTGTTGTCACGGGTTCGGGCTTCCAACCTAAAAGACTAGCCTATTAGGTGGAGTTGACCCAAACCCATATAAACCCCAAGATTTCCCCTTATCTAACCAATGTGGGATTATTTCCCTTTTGTCATTATTCCACCGTGACATTTTCTCCCACCCGAATCTTGCAATGCCCTTGTTGCAGTTGTGCCAACATCTCTACCCGTCCCTACCCTCCTTTAGGGGACCCACTACCTTTTGTGGACACAACCCTATGTGTGGGCACTTGGCACATTGACTCAGGCCACTCCGCATACCCATCCCCACCCTCTTTTGGGGGACCTACTACCTTCGTGGACACACCTCCCTTGTGTGTGGGAGCTTGGAGTGACATCGGATTGGGTCGGGTCATTCTAATACCACTTTGTCACGGGTTTGGGCTTCCAACCCAAAAGACTAGTCTATTAGGTGGAGTTGACCCAAACCCATATAAACCCCAAGATCCCCCCTTATCCAACCAATGTGGGATTATTCTCCTTTTGTCATTATTCCACCGTGACAGTGTACTCTTGAAATTTATTAAAAATTAGTATATATTAAAATTAAACTTTTAATAACTAATAATAATATGAAATTATGAAAAAAAATTAACTAAGAACAAGTAGAACAGCATCACATAGGGCTAATGAAATATTACTTCTTTTTCTCCTCAAACCCTTTTAATAATTGAATGTTATTGAACAAAACCAGAGCTTTTGGTCTTTGGTATAATGAACTCTTGAAAAAGAAAAATCCCTTCTTAAACAAAATCGTAGAGATGGAGAAAAAATTCTCTCAATTTTAGAAATTAGGATTTTTTTAAATTTTTTCTTCCAATAATCGTCCTTCTACCTTCCAATGTAGAATCAACCTCTTTACCATATAAAATTAACTTTTGGAAGATAACTTTTATTTGGTAATTAAATTTTTCTTTTTCTTCACTTGTAAGGGACTGGTTTTTTCAAAAACCAAATTGATCAGTTCAGTTGTTAAACAACCTGTCAGATAAAAATCGTTGGTTATACAATCTGACTCCTTTTAGGCCGAACTGAAACAAATTTGTCCAATTCTTAATCAGTCCTGTCCAGTTTTGATAAAACTGTCGTGGTGATATAACGATGTCACTGAAATTACTCTCATAGTTATTTATGTCGTTAAAGTGTCAGCTCGCTTGCACATGATTTATAGGAGTCGAATTGTAGAGAGAGTAATACTCCTACCCTGCATTTTCCATAGTTGATAGTTAAAGGAGATGAACTCAATAGACTGGCAAAAATTGTCATGCTCATACACAAAGGCAAGGCGCAAACTGATTCTTATTCATTTGTGTGAAGACGAATAATTAACATTAACACCCATTCATTTTGTATATATAATGTCACCTAGAAACCTGCATAATGTTTACATAGCATTCATTCCATGTCCAAGTTAATCAAATGGTACTAGGTCCTCATCATAATTTTTTTTCTTTTGTGGTAGGCAAGCATAATAAATTAAACAAGCCCCAAAAAAGTCTAGAGACTTACAACACGAACTTTTTGCTATTATTTAAATGTAGTTTGCCAATAATATTTTGATTCTGCCATTTGATGTTGCATTGTTGCTCATCTCTTGATTCATTTATAAGTATTAAGTAGTTTAATAAATCATTTAGAGTATTATGATTTTGCCATTTGATGTTGCATTATTGCTCATCCCTTGATTCAAAACACCTAAAAGCTTAATTCATGCCAACAACCCGTTCCCTTCTGGCGTTCCATATGAGGCGGATTACGTACTTTTGAGCATGTCTTGCAACTTGAGTTGGGGTCATTGTGACATAGTTCCAAGAAATTCTCCTCCAATCACCCTTCCCATGCTTGCTCAAACTGGAATTGTGGAGCAAAAAAAAAATTGTTTGATTCAATACAAGTAAATCTTATATATATAGCAAGCAAAAACATGATAAAAAAAACTATTAAATGATACATTTCTTCTTAACTTAATAGAACTTCACTAATAATGGCTTAAGAAAGCTAAAGACTTAACTAATTTTATAATTACAAATAAATAATATGAATGCAGAAACATATATAGTTCACCTTATTCTTTGATCAAATATACTGTTAGCATACTGCTAGCATAATTCACATTGGATTATGTACTTTAAGAGTGAAGAATACACACTCAAAATTCTTATTGATCAAATATTGGGAAACTTAGTTCTAGATCACAAACATGTTTTACTGATTTCTCAAATGATAAAATAACCCACCTATTTATTTATAGTGTTGTTGATGATCAAGAGTACTACAATAATCTTGGTCGTGAATTTTGTTTAACAGAGCAGGGAGTATTCTATTTACTACTAAAGCTCTTCATGCTTTGTAATGTTAAGCAACTCACGGAGAAATTTGGATGTTGATGCTTGTTTTATGATCATTTATGAATCTTTGGTATGGAAAGCAACCAACACTTTAATGCATTCTTGCCTAGACTTTAGGTCATTAAGTAACTTATTCCTAGTTTGACTAGCACACAACAAAAAAGATCCTTAAACTAATTAATACGCAAATAATAGTTTGATAATTATGTCACTTTTCTAATGCTAAAGAGAGACCTCTTTCTTTTGAAAGTTAAGCTGTATTTGTTGTCTTTTCTTTTAAAAATTCAAATCTAGAGTCTACATAGACTTGAATCTTTACACCCCCCATATATCTATCACTAAACATTTTTTTAAAGGAAAACTAAATTGAGTGCTGAATTTAGAAAGAAAAAACAAACAAACAATTTAAAGCAGCGAAGACCTTGAACATGAAATTCAAATTGCTCTACTAGTTTAATCTTTGCAAAGTTTTCCTCCTGAAGAAAGTCGACCACCCTATTTGCAGCTTCAAGCCCCATAACATAAGCCTTCTCCTAGTTATAAGATTTTCATTTTGTTCTTAAGCTATTCAAGTCACAGAGTTTTACTGCTCACAAAGATGAAGTCAGATTTGCTAAATAAATTATAATAGTTCATATTCATAGCATTAGAGAAGGAAGAAAGGAATCTTCTTTTTTATAGAATCGTTGAAGGGAGATAATGCATCAAGTTGTTCGTTATATATAACATGTGACCATGATTTATCCAATCTCTGGCCATGAACAAGTTTGGAAAAGTACAAGATCAACCCATCATGGTCAGGTTTCAGATTCGTGTACTTTATACACTTCCATTGATCTTCCTATAGTTAGGAACTATCATAAATCTAAGCAGTAAAACAAGTTTGACCTATGATATAGCTTAAGATAGAGATGGGTAGCAAAACAGGATTATACATTATAAACCTTAATACTGTGATAAGCATAGATAACAAGGATAACTAAATAATATTATATGTTCATCTATAGAATTTTTTTTGCTAAAAGTAGGATACATGTAAACTCCCAAAATCAACAAAAGAATTACAAAATGCGAGCAAGTGCACCAGATGAAGTAAATAAAAAGCATATGATTCAAAAGAATTTGCAATAGTTCCATTTATAGGACTAAAATAGCACCATCCACTTTAAAGGAATCGCACTAATAAAAATTGCTAGAAGACAACTTGATTCCTCTACGTTATAATCTACAATCAGTGAAATAAAGAAGTCCGTGTTGAAGAAAAACCCTTTTTGAAACAACTGCAAGTAGAATAACAGAATACTTGAACATAGGTTTTTTAATCTTAGCAATCCTACATATAAACCCCATGTTCCATGACAACAATCGGTCTCCGTACACAAAATTCAAATATATTTACTGTCAAAATATTAAAAATTGCCCAATAAAATCAAACAATTCAAAAAGTAAAAAGACTTTAGAACCAAAACTGGTGAAAATTTACAAGTACATATTCTCAATACCCTGTAAGAATTAGCACTAGAGCAAACAGAACAGAAATACTTGACTAATTCCTTGTCAAGATAACATATTCTCAAAAAAACCTAAAGACTTCACTAGTTTTACAATTAGTAACAAAAAAACATGAGTGTAGAAAGATAACAACATAGTTCCCCTTACTTTTATTTGTTAGCATACTGTTAGCATACTTGCTAACATACTGTTTCCATAATCCTTTGATCTCCTTCTTCTAATTTCGTGATTTGAAACCCTAATTCCTGTAAAAATAAAAAGGGAGAAAAAAATAGAGAGACAGAGAGTTTCAGATCTTTTTGGAATCCTAACTCAACATTAAACTAAAAAAAATTGCTAAAGAGAGAGGGAAGAAGAGGAATAAGTATAATTTTATTGAAGTTTCTTCTTATGGTAGATGTTCTTCTCTTCGATTTCATTCAAAAACATCCGAAAAACTCGACGAAAAAAAGAGGAGAGCAACTGTAGGTTCATTTAGGGAGAGAAAAAATGGAGGTTTGAGAAGAAAACAACACCTCTTCTTCTTCTTCTTCGATTTCTCCTTCTTCATCAATTTGTAAACCCTAGCTTTTTGGGAGTAGGTTTCAGTTGCAGAGATGAAGTTGAAGGAAGGTTTAAGGGAGAGAAATAAGGAAGTCATTTTCATCAAAAGAAAAAAATAAAAGAAAAAAAGAAAAAAAAGTCCCAACTAGAGACTTTGGAGGGGTAAATTTGTCTGAGAAATTGAAAAGGATTACATTTCTTGCACAATATTTTGGGTAGATTGTTGGGCCGAGACAGACCCCGGATCGGGTCATTGGGTCAAGTTTCCCAAAGAAAATGAGTTAGGCTGGACCAGCTCTCTGAGGTTGACCATATTTAGGGCTTGGGCTGTTTTTGGTTAAAGCTCAACCTAAATCTGAGCCCAACCAACACTAGGTTTGAACAATCTCTAACACAATCGTCACGTGATTCGAATGATACCCAACCCATTTTGACATAAATGTTCGAAGTATGCCCATATGTCATGGTTGTTGGATTTAGTAGTACTGCCTATTAATATGTTGTGTACCTTTCAAAAATAGAGAGATCAAATGTATTCAATTTCTTTTATAGTCTATTTGGATGGGAGATTTAAAGTAGGGATATTATGGGGACCAGAGATTTGGTGAAGAACTAGTTAGATTTATAAAATAAAATGTGGGTTCTATGAATCGTATAAATAACTTTGCGATTGTGTTTGTCAGTTCTACATAATCAACAAGCCATTTTGTATTGTCAGCTATATAGAAACTAAAAGTTGTTAAGTGAATTAGTAAAAAATTGGGCTGACACATCAAATAGTTTTTCATTGGGTGTTTATTACAAAAGTTCCTCTTCTATGTCTTTGCAGGGATTCCTTAGGATTTGATATAGATTTAGGTGGTTTTAGGTCTTCCTATATATAACAGAAACACTATTGGGACCGGCCCAATAATCTGTTCATATGGACAGATTAAGCTGGCACCCAATCACAACCACTCCTTATATGTTTATGGACCCAACACATACATATTAAATGGTTGAGATTGGGTGCTAGCTCAATCTGTCCATATGGACAGATTATTGAGCTGGTTTCAATAGTGTTTTTGTATATATAAGGGGGAGGATCTCAGACTCTTAGGTCTAGTGGGTCCCATATTAACTTAGCTAGCCAAATCCTTAATAAGCATATGGGCGATGTTATCAACTTTGCCTTGAAGGTCAAACAAAATGCACTTTTGTATTTATATAGAAGTTTCATTTCATAATGAAACAACAATTCAAATTAAAAAAATGTGAAAGAATGACCAAACAAAGTAAATTTCTTACAATATTGTACTGAACTATTAATTACAATTAATATTACAACAATTTTAAACACTTCAGTTCTAGAAATTTGAGAAAATTCCTACCTAGATTTTTTATTCGAAAAAAGTTCAATAAATTTTTTTATATCTTCTACCTTCTCTTCCAATTTTTTAAGTAATTTTATTTTACTTTCCCCCCGGTCATTTGGAGACCAAATAATCAAAACAAAAAATAAAAAAATAGAATAAGTCCCCCCATCATTTTCCCACTCCACATCGTTCCATGTAAAATCTCTTATAGCAGTGAGAGATGAAGACCCACAAACGTTGGAGAACATGGTAGACATGATATGAAAACCTTGTATAAAACAACCAAATTAAGATAACATCAGTACATGACTTTTTACTTAAGTTTGTATTTTCACATCAAATCGTTTTTCATTACTTACTCAAATTAAGGAAATAAAACGTACCAGGAAGCTCATGACAATTCACTCCAGTAAATCATTGATCTGATTGCAACTCTTCACTACTAATTAAGCTTAATTTTTCTATGAGTTCAGTTGTACTTTTATGACATTCATCCATTTCTTTTTCTTTTGTAGCTCTTTTAAACAAGCTAGGTACACTTCTCTTTGCTTTAACCAGATGGATTCACATTGGAATTCTTTAAGACTATGTGGAATATTGTGAAATCTGATCTGATGAAAGTTGTCTCTGAATTCTTCAAAGATGGTCAGTTCGATTGGCTTTGGGGTGCACTTCTATTAAACTAATTCTAAAAAAAATGGTTGCTTCTGATCTGAAAGACTTTCGACTGATCAGCCTGGTTACTGGAGTATACAAAATCCTCTCAAAATTTTTGACAAATCGTCTTAAGGTTGTTCTCCCTAAGCTCATCTCCAATACTCAAGGTGCATTCATTGCTCAAAGGCAAATCCTTGATGGTATTCTGATTGCAAGCGAATGCATTGATTCTAGAATCAAGGACAACTCTCCAGGTATTGTGTGCAAAATCGATCTTGAAAAGGCTTTTGATCATGTTCACTGGAAAACCATTGATGTTGTTTTAAGAGCTATGGGATTTAGGTGGCGGTGGAGACACTGGATAAAAAACTGTATAGGTTCTGCTAGATTTTCTATTTTTATGAATGGGACTGCTTGCGGCTTCTTCAAGAGCACAAGAGGGTTGAGACAAGGTGACCCCTTATCTCCTTTACTCTTTATTATTGTTGCAGAAGTCACTACAAAAATAACAGGCTTTTGCTACGGGGTTTTTGTGATGGCCTAAAAAAACCATAGCAAATAGGGGGTCAGTTGCTATGGGTTACAGAAACCAAAGCTAGAAAAGAGATTTTGCTACTTCCTAGTCATTCTTTTTCTACAACTTAATGTGTATCAAATAAAGTTACCAGCTTTATATTTTTCTAAAGGATGGAGAGGTCTTTTGTGTCGACTTTAATTCTGTAGCAGATAACACTCAAGTGCTACAGTTTTTTAAGAATTTGGCTGTAGCAATTAAGTAAAATATTTTATCTCGGGATTAGTTCACTCGATTTCGAAGCGCAAAAATTTTCACGCAAATATTTTTAGCAGCAGTAACGGCCCAATCGTCTCAAAAGGCCCAAAAGTTGACCCTATTCATAACCTTCAACCAACCAACCCTTTCCTATTTTTTTTTCTTTTGGAACCCTAGCTACACCAGATGAGAGAGAACACCTTCGACCAGCTCTCTTTTCTCTGTTCGTTGTCTCTCTTCTCCTCTCGTTCTCACCCTCTCAAGCAAAAGGAAAAATAGGTTGAAGCCCTCATCTGTTTTAGATGCGTCTTTCTCTTTCTAATCGATGAAATCCATACCCACCATCTTTTTTCCTCCTCTTCGCAAGACGCAAGTCACCCCTCTCGCTCTCTATTTTTCTCTCGTTCTCTAAATCTCTATAAAAAAATAGGTTTAATTTTATGTTTTTAGGGTTTGATTTCAATCTCTCCATCTTTAATTGATTTTAGGATTTTCTTTCAGGGATTTAGGGTTTTGTTGAAATCAGCACCACCACCACTACAAGCACAACACCACTACCAACACCACTACTACAGGCGCGACACCACCACTCTCCTCCATGCCTTGGTGAGATCTCTAAATCTCTCTCTCTCTCTCTCTCTCTCTCTTGATATCTAAATCTCTCAATCTCTAAATCTTTCAAATTAATCTCTCTCTCTCTCTCTATCTCTTTCTCTCTCAGGTTTCTAAATCAACAAGAAAACCAGCAACGGAACCTTTGTTCTCAGGCCTGTTAGACATTTCAGGTATGGCATGTTCGTAGGCCTTTTGTTTTTCTTTTCGATCTTCATATTTTGTGTATTTCATCAAATCTGTAGCTAGGGTTTTAATAGATGAGAGGCTTTTACAGATGAGAGAAATTGTTAGGATTTTTTTTGTTTACTAAATTAAAAAAACTCATGTTGTTTATGTTTACCAAAAAATTGTTTACATATCTCTTTTTCATCTACTCATTAGTCATTTCTCTCTTTTTATGTCTCTTTTACCACCGATCTATCGTTAGCTAGGGTTTTTTTTCCAGATCTTTATCTAGGTTTACTTTTTATTTTTTGGTCAGATCTTTAGCTATTGTTTGAATAGTTTAGTGGGTTTTACAGTTAACAAGGCTTTAACAGTAGGGTCAAAGAGGGCTTTAACAGATGAAAAAGTTTTTTAAAAAAATTGTTTATCTAGTTAGTGATAAGCTATCCTAAAGTACATTTACTTTCAGTTTAATGTTCATAAAGCTCATATTTGACATGTCTTTATGGATTTGCCTTAGTTGGTCCCTTCGTTTCAATTGTAAACAAACATGGTTTAAGTGTTCTTCTCTTATTCTATCATCTTGAAACTCTTTGATTAGGCACTATGATTATAATCTCTGTGATTATTGTTTATCCATCTACTAAAAATCTTATGATTTTAATCTATAGTAGATAAAATAAAAATAGATGCAATCTAGCCTCTTCATCCATTTGTGCATTATATTTTGTTTGAACTTAATGATTATAGTAGCTAAATAGCCATATAAAAACAAGTGGAGAGTGTAGGTGGGTGCCAAGAAGGTAACCAACTTGTATATTTGTATGTAATATTTTCTTAAGTCTTTGGAGTTATATAAGAGTATTTGAGGGTGTGTGTCTGTGTTGGCTATGCATCACTCTAATACGGTGATGGTAGTTACTTGTTCTTCTCCAACTTTGACATCATTAAAATATAATATTCTTTTCTCCTATGATCTAGATTTAGTATGATTTTTCTTTTTCTGTAATACCCCTATAATTTAAATTACTAAGGTTTAGGAGCAGCCACTTATGTTGAGGGCACCCTGTTAGAGTTTTAGAAAGTTTGGGTTTCTAACTTGTTATAAATACAAATTAACCCAAGCCCTCCTAGTTTTAGTCAATGATAGGCTTGAAAAGCACTATTTAATAATAACTGCAAGTGCACAGTATCTATGGTGTAGATATCGGCAAATACAGGTCGATCCCACGAGGAGTGGAACAAAAACACACTAATTAATATTATGAATTAACTAATCAAGAAAGAATTAATTTTAAGAAAAAAGCTGTATTTTAAAAATAATAAAAACAAACCTAAAGTATTAAGATTAACCAATTAATTAAAGTGTTAAGGATCCAGGAATCCCTTGTGAAATTTATTTTATTTATATTCTATCACAAAATATTTGATTTTT
>MVGT01001532.1:49700-75609 GCA_002174775.1 Macleaya cordata
ATGTTTTTAAGGACGTGATTTGTTGTATGAAAATGGGTCCCACCACTTCAAAATCTTTTGTTTTTTTAAAAGAAAACAAGACAAAACATTTTTGGTCAATGGTCCCACCACTTTTTAAAATTTTTTATTTAAAATGGCCAATCAAGAGATGACACGTGGCAACACCTAAAGACCTAGAACCAAAAGGACACCTAACGGTTCTATACTAAACCTATTCTATCCCGAATTTGAGATTCCTTTGATTTCGGTTCTCATTCTTAGTTCGATTTCGAACCGAATAACGGAGGAACTAAGTTAGGCCTGCTTGGTCATGTTAAGCCAATTTTGACGAAATTTTGCACGCAAATCGAGGCGCGCCCAAAATGGGTAATTTTCCCTGGTGTGCGAAAATTTGGCGTCTACAGCAACACTTCAATATTACAGGAAGCAACGAACCAAAATATGCAGAGTTTCTTTCTCAAAGACTTTGACAGACACTAATACTTGAGGCAAAAAATTGAATGAATAAATGTAGACTCTGGAAGCCTTTTTATAGATGGAATGGTGACTATACAAAGAGGCAAAATATTTGTTCGCAAGCATCCATTCATCCAAACAGATGAATTTGAATGAAAATACTTAATTTGAATTGAACAGACTCAAAAGACCCAAAAAATCCGTTGGAAATAAACCCTGAAACAAAAAGCAAAAAAATAAATTTAGGCTTGAGGGACCTAGGCACAACCCAGGCCCAAAACGTGAGCACACCAAGACCTAGACCAAGCTAAGCTAAGCCCGGTTCGGTTCGGGTCGGGTTGATCGGTCGGATGGGCGGGCAGTGCGCGCGGGCGCGTGTGTGTGTTCTTGCTGGGGTCCTCCCCCTTTCACAAAAGTGGGTGCCCCTTGGGGGCCATACCCAAAGGCTAATCAAGGTATATAAGAGGCTCTTGAGATTCTCACAACTTTCCAATGTGGGACTATTCTTTTTACATAAGATTTGTCCCATTTCTAACTAGGTTACAAAAGGTTCAATTTCTCATTCATCCAAAATCAATTTTGAGCAACTAAATACTCTGCGAGCAACTACTCGACGAGAGGAACGCAACTCAATGATTTATTTTTATAAATCAAATGTGGGTCCCACTCAAAATCATGCCTAAACTTTTCTGGTCAAAATTGAGTTTTTTCAATAATCTCCCACATGAATGAAAATTGAATAAGATAAATGCAATATGAAGATGCGATGATAGAGAGAGTAAACAATAAAAGTTACAGCATTAGGAGAGGTAGCTTGTGACTTTGAACCTTCCCTAGTGAGTTACTATCGGATTTACTAGCTGATCAGTGAACATAGGTCTTGAACTGTTCAGCTTTATAGAGTAAACCAAGACACTAGAACTCACACTGTTTCTTTCGAACATATTTGGTTCTTACATTTGTGTTTATTTTGGCCCCGAACAACTCCTGGTATTCATGAGTGCTTTTAGAGAATATAGCCTTTATAATTCTCATAGAAGCGACCACATTTCTCACTCATATAGGTGATTTCCCATTAAGAGTAACCTGTCTTACTCCATATAGTATAATAAGATATGGGAATCATTAAAAGCATTTCTTATCCTAACACACAATACAGAAAATAGTGTTTCATATTTATACCATAGGAATGAGTAAGAGACTTTAAAATTCCATAGTGTTATATTTGAATTTCACATAATTTATGTTGTCCCTTTGAACCTAGATCTTGGGATCTCTAGTCAGCTAGGTTGGGTTTCCATTATGAAAACTCTTAGATTATAGGCATTAAACCCATTCCCCTCGATAATTTATTTACTTGCTATTTTGGTAAACCTTTAGTAAACGGATCTGCAAGGTCATCTTTAGATTTTATGTAATCTATAGTAATTATTCTATTAGAGAGCAAATGCTTAACGGTATTATATCTACGGCGCATATGTCAAGACTTACCATTATAAATATTACTCTGTGCCCTACCAATTGCAGATTAGCTGTCACAATGTATACTTATTGCAGGCACAGGTTTTGGCCAGATTGGAATATCCTCTAAAAGATTTTGAAGCCATTCTGCTTCCTCTCTAGCTTTATCTAAAGCTATAAATTCAGATTATATGGTTGATCTCGCTATACATGTTTGTTTTGAGGATTTTCAAGACATGGATGCTCTACCAATTGTAAAGACATATCCACTTATGGATTTTAAATCTTTTGAATCTGAAATCCAATTGGCATCACTATATCCTTCTAATACTGCTGGATATTAGTAAACTGTAATCCATAATTTTTGATGTACCTTAAATACCTCAAAACCTTGACTATTGCTTTCCAATGGTCTCTCCCAGGATTACTTGTATATCTACTCAGTTTATTAACTGAGTATGCTATGTCAGGTCGTGTATAATTCATGACATATATTAAACTCCCTATAACTCGGGCGTATTCTAACTGTACTACGCCTTGGCCAACATTTTTCATTAAATGTAAGTTTGTATCTATAGGAGTTTTTGATATGTTGTTATCATTCTTGCTAAATTTTTCAAGAATTTTCTCAACATAATATAATTGAGACAAAATCAATCCATCTAAAGTTCTAGTAATTTTTATTCCTAATATGACGTCTGCAATACCTAAATCTTTCATATCGAAATTACTAGACAACATTTTCTTTGTAGCTTTAATAACATTGATATTACTACCTATTATAAGCATGTCATCTACATATAGACATACGATAACATATCCATGTTTGGTGATTTTTGCATAAACACACTTATCACATTCATTAATTTTAAACCCATTTGACATCATTACATTGTCAAATTTTTTATGCCATTGCTTCGATGTTTGCTTTAAACCATATAAAGATTTAACAAGCTTGTATACTTTCTTCTCTTGTCCAAAAGCTTCAAATCCTTCGGGTTGTTCCATATAGATTTCTTCTTCTAACTCACCATTTAGAAAGTAGTTTTAACATCCATTTGGTGAATTTTCAAATTATGTAAGGCTGCAATTACTATTAACATCCGAATTAATGTTATTCTAGTAACTAGTGAATACGTATCAATGTCCTAATCCTTTTTTTTGTCTGAACCCTTTAGCCACTAGTCTAGCTTTGTATTTGTCAATGGAACCATCAAGCTTCATTTTCCTTTTGAAAATCCATTTACAACCAAGAGGTTTATTTCCTGGTGGAAGATCCACTAGTTCCCAAGTATAGTCTTGCATTATGGATTCTATTTCACTATTAATAGCCTCTTTCCATAACAGAACTTCTGGAGTTGACATTGCTTTTTTAAAATTTTGAGGCTCATTTTCTAATAAAAATGTTAGAAAATCAGGACCAAAAGACTTAGAGGTCTTAGCCCTCTTACTTCATCTTATTTTTGGTTCTTGGTGTTCATTTTCTATACCTTCTTGAATTGTATTTTCTTGATCATTGTTGTCATTATTTATAACAGAATCGTAAGTTCTTTTAATCTTTTTCTTGTCTTTCTTTACATAGAAATAAATCTTCAAAGAATGAAGCATTCCTTGATTCAATAATTGTATTTACATGTATATCTGAGATTTCAGATTTGTGTACAAGAAACCGATATGCACTACTATTTTCTGCATATCCTATGAAAATACAATCAACAGTTTTTGGTCCTATTTTAAACCTTTTAGGAATATGAACAACTACTTTGGCTAAACATCCCCACACTTTGAGATATTTGTAGGAAGGCTTTCTTCCTTTTCAAAGTTCATAAGGTGTTTTATCCTTTTTCTTGTGGGGTAACTTATTCAAAATGTAATTCGCAGTTAGTAATGCATCCCCCCACAAGTTCTGAGGTAATCCAGAACTTAATAATAATGCATTCATCATCTCTTTTAGAGTACGATTTTTACGTTCTGCGACTCCATTTTGTTGGGGTGAATATGGAGCTGTAGTTTGATGAATAATTCCAAATTCAGAACATAAATCAGCAAAAGGCGATTCATATTCCCCTCCTCTGTCACTTCTTAGAACTTTT
The DNA here is from genome assembly GCA_002174775.1 of Macleaya cordata. Classification (NCBI taxonomy): domain Eukaryota; kingdom Viridiplantae; phylum Streptophyta; class Magnoliopsida; order Ranunculales; family Papaveraceae; genus Macleaya; species Macleaya cordata. The sequence continues at coordinate 53,711 of MVGT01001532.1, forward strand.
ATCTTTTTCCTATCAACCTCATTTTTGAAATGTTTAAAATTTATATTGCTTCATCTTTGCTTCTTAGCAAATATACATGATAATACCTAGTACAGTCATCAATAAAAGTGATAAAATACTTTTTACCTGCCCTAGTTTGTACCATTTTTAGGTCACAGATATCACTTTGAATTAATTCAAGTGGTTCTGTACTACTATCAATTGACTGAAATGGTGTTCTAGTTAATTTTGCCTCTACGCAAATTTCACGTTTATAATTTGAGTCAATTTCAAAATTAGGTAGAAGGTCTATGTTAATTAGTCTTCTTAAAGAATTATAATTAACATGTTCTAACCTTGCATACCAAACATTAAATAACTCAAGCATATAAGCAGAACTGTTAACTTTATTGATAGCAGGGATTACAGTCATTACATTTATCTTAAAAAGTCCATCATTGAGATATCCTTTTCTTACATACATCCCATTCTTAGTTAAAACATATTTTTTGGAAACAAAAACTAGTTTAAAACCATTTTTGGAAAGCAGGGATCCTAACACCAAATTTTTTCGAATATCAGGAACATGAAGCACATTGTTGAGAGTCAGTTCCTTCCCTGAGGTCATCTTCAGCACGACCTTCCCTTGCCCTTCAACCTTCGAAGTTGATAAGTTTCCCATGAACAGATTTTCCCCATTAACTGCTTAATAGGTGGTAAACATCCTCTTATCTGCACAAATGTGGCAAGTAGCACTGGTGTCTACCCACCATTCTCAAGGATTGCCAACCGGATTAACTTCAAAAATAACTGCAGATAGGTTCATATCTGAAACGTTAGCAGCCAATTTTTTGGATTCAGTCATGTTCACTTCAGAATTCTTCTTCTTAGAGTTGTCATTTCCATTCTTGTTGCGGCAATCCTTAGCAAGATGCCTATATTTGTTGGAGTTGTAGCATTTGCCCTTGAATTTCTTGAAGGAACCTTGATTCTTGCGTGGACTAGCAACATATTTTCTTTTCTTGTCCACTTTCTGTCCTCCCTCGACAATGTTAGCCTTGGATTCATGATTTTGTTTCTCAGAATTTTTTTCAGTAGTATGACTGTCTTATTCGACTCTAAGTTTTAAGATCAAATCCTTAAGATCCATTTCCTTATGCTTGTGCTTAAGGTAGTTTTTGAAGTCCTTCCAAGAAGGAGGTAACTTCTCTATCATGGCAGTCACTTGAAAAGATTCACTGATCTCTATCTTTTCAGATTTGAGTTCATTAAGAATAAGTTAAAATTCTAAAACTTAAGTAATAACGGTTTTATGATCAGTCATTTTAAAATCCAAAAATCTGCCAGCAATGAATTTCTTCATTCCGGCATCTTCAGATTTATATTTCTTTTCTAGGGATTCCCATAACTCTTTTGCTATTTTTATTGGACTATAAACATTATACAACGAATTGTCCAAACTATTTAGAATGTAATTCTTGCATAGGAAATCGGCATGTTTCCATGCCTCAACTACAACAATAGATTGAGTATCTTTTTCTTGTTCGGAAAGAGAAGGGCAATCTTCATACAGGAACCTTGCAAAATTGAGATTCGTGAGATAGAACAGCATCTTTTGCTACCATCTCTTGAAATCAAAACCACTAAATGTTTCTGGTTTTTCCACGGGGCTAACATGAGTAAGAGCAGAATCTTGAATCGCATAAGCCATTTTTTCTATCTATATAACCAGAAGAGATATTACGTCAATATAATAAATAACAAAGTAATTATCTTAAGATTGTTATTTACAGTATACTATAAATAGCAGTAACATGTGAAGAAACTGGAACAGTAGAAAGCTGATGTATAGGAGCTGTAGTAGCATAAAGATCAGCCAAGGTACGTGTTCGTTGAACAAAACTGCTGCTAGTATTGAAGTCTGAATTAGGTGGTAAGGCAGAACCAAAACTAGAACCCTCATGATGACCTGATCGTGATGATGAAGATGATGGTGACGGCCGAAAAGATGGAGGAGAAGAAAGCGGTGAAGATGGTATGAACGGCAGCGGCGAAGATGGGGCGTCACGAAGAAAGGAAGAAACTGGGATAGATGGAGGATTGTCATCAAGAAGAGCCAGACGCTTAGAAGAGGGGGACCTGCAAAGAAGAAGAGGGAACAACAAAAACATGAGCAGGAGCTAGATTAAGGTCAAAAAACTTTACTAGATCAAAACTATTAGAAGAGAGAGAATTTGTACGAAAAGGAAATACACTCTCATGAAACACTACATGACGGGAGATGTACATTTTATTCGTAGAAGGATCAAGGCAACGAAAACCTTTGAGCTGGAGACTATATCCAAAAAAAACACAAGGAGCACTACGTGGAAAAAGTTTGTTAGAGGCATAGGACGCAAATAAGGGAAGCAGAGATAACCAAACGTACGAAGCATGTCATAAGAAGAGGCTTACCATAAAGAACAAGATAAGGAGAGGTGTCACCAAGAACAGTAGTAGGCATCCTGTTGAGAAGAAAAGTAGTAGTCTGAAAGGCTTCGACCTAATAGATACTAGGAACAGTACTCTGAAAAAGAAGAGTGAGACCAGTTTCTGTTAAGTGACGATGTTTTCGTTCCACACGACCATTTTGAGCCTGGGTATGAGGACATGATAAACGACGTGCAATACCATAATTAGCAAGATGTCGAAGAAATTCAATTTTCTTAAATTTAATACCTTCTTCATCAGTTTGAAGGATTTTAATTTTATGATTAAGTTGATTTTCTACAAGATGCTGAAAATCTAAGAAAAGTGAATAAAAATAAGATTTGGCACGTAAAAATAAAACCACGAATAACGATTATAATCATCCACAAACAACACATAATAATGAAAACCAGAATCACTAGTAACGGGGGAGAGATCCCATAAATCAATATGAATGAGCTGTAAAGGGGAAACACTTTGTTTGCCAACTAAAGAAATAAATTTTTTACTTGCTAAATAAGATAAAATTCGACTAGAAACATGACCTAAAACGACGGTGCCAAATATCAGGAGGCGCGTTTATTGAAGGAGATTGAGTGACAAAAAGAGACTGCGGGTCTTGATCAAGAACGTATAACAAGCCCTGCCTACTGTCTGTTCCCAGTTTTCTCCCCCTTCCTGTTCGGTGATAAGAAGGCCAGAATTAGTGAAAGTGACAGAACAATGTAGACCAGAAGTTAAACTACCGACAGAAAGAAGATTTTTACGTAATTGAGGAACTAAAAAAGTATTAGGTAAGGAAAGAGAACCAGTAGAGGTAAGCAAGTCACTAAACCTTTATAAGATATGTTAAGAGCATCACCATTACCAACAAAGACTCGATCAGAACCATCATAGGGGTAAAGTTGAGTAAACTACCTGGATCAGAGGTCTTATGACTAGAAGCACTACTGTTAGTATGCCATGCTGGATCAGTGGGATCAGTGATAGTCAATGTTGTTAACGCAACAGATGTATCATCCTCCTGATAGGCACGGTTATATCATTTGAAGCACTTTAAGGCAAAATGACCAGGCTTACCACATATTTGCCAAATATCCTTTGGTCAAGAATTATTTTTATTAAAGTTGGAATGTTGAGGTCCTAGACCCTGAAAATGATTACCTTGATTACGGGAAGCGTTATAATTGTTGTGACGACTACCATAACCACCACGAAAGCCAGAAAACCATTGATTAGATCCAGACGATTTAGAAACATAAGTGCTCTCCCATGTTGATGATGGAGAGCGAAAGGATCGCAACAAAAGTTCGTGCAATTAAGCAGAGACAACCAACTCATAAAAAGGAGGCAAAGGTGGTCTGGCAAGAACCATTGCAGTAAACGATTCAAATCAGAACCAAGACCTTTTAAGAACAAGAACACCTTCTCTGGTTCACTTACAGGACGACCTATAACAGATAATGCCTCACATCCAGTACAAAATTTACGTGCATGCTCTACAACAGTGGAACTGCCACGACGAAGAGGTTGAAGATCTTCACGAAGTTGAAGTTCTTGCGGAATACAAGAACTAGAGAAGGCAGTAGCAAGGGCCTGCCATACTTCAGCAGCCCTAGTTAATCTAAGAACTTCACCCATTGCCTCTTTAGAAAGAGACTGATAAATAAGGGAGAACATAAGTCGATCAGTATCACACCAAGACTGGTAAGCAGGGTTGGTTTTAATAGTTCCATCTGTTTGAATAATGGTGGGTGATGGGGGTATATTCGATGGATCTAAAAAAGAGAGAAGATGTTGACTCTCTATTAAAAAAAAGTTGGGTCTTCCATAATAAATAATTAGTGGAGGTGAGTTTCAGGGATATCATGGAGTTGAGATGAGAAAATGTAACAGTGGTGGGTGGGGTGGGTGAAACAATAGCAGAAAGTTGGTTGCATCGGTGTGGGTGGAGGAAGCTATTAAAGAAGGATCTTCCGTGACAAAAGAACTCGTTAGAGTTTGAGGAGCTCTGATACCATGAACTGAAATATTCAAAAGTGTGGATCCTTAATGATCACACATGAACAGAGCATCTCTATATATATAGTTCTTTTAGAGCATATTTACAAGAATACAACGATTAAATATAGAAAGGGCCTAAAATAATTAACGTATATAATTGGAAACTCTTGGGAGAGAAGTTTTCTCATTTGATTCTAATTCCTTATGCATCAAGGAGTCTTGATGCCTATGTCCCTTATCATATATACATATTGCGCCCTGTCTTTTTACGACTGGCCCGCCAACTATTTGGGTCCTTAACTTGCCGAGCACGAAGCCCGCTGTGTGAGCGCCCATGAAAAATAATGACCCTCTCCTTCTCTCTCGCCCCGCTTCTCTCTTATGAAAAGGGAAGGATCAATGCGAGCGCCTACCCTCTGAGAGTGGCTTAACTACTGCTATTGCAATCGTCTTTTGGGTCTTTCTACTCGAGGGGAGGGCCTGCTCCCGCACCCTCCTCTCCCTTTTTTTGGGGAAGAGGCACGTGGGTTTCTAGGCCGTAGTGTTCCTAAGAATTGCTCTGGTTGAAACAATGTGTGTTTGCATGTGTCTATTTTATAAATGCTTCTCTCTTTCCTTCTTTTAGCGTATTTTTCTGGTCGCTTTAAAAAGGAAGGAGAGTTTCATCCTTTGTTCAATGTAGTAGAGTCACCACCTGAATTTGAAGGGTGTCAGGTCCCTCTTGTTTAGAAAAAGGCATTACCTAGTCTCTTTAGAGATATACCCAGTAACATCTTCTTCCATTTTACTCGGTCTGCGATGTATTATAGAGATTCTAGGTACGGGGTCCTAGTTACGGGTCAAAAAGGTGTTAGGCACTTGACAACCGCCCGACATTAGTTGGTTTCTACTTTATAAAGGGAGTTTATATCAATGTTGATGTCCTATCTCATGTGCATATAGTGTATAAATTCTCATGTATAAGGAAAAAGTCAGTTTGGTTTTTATAAGAAAACAAAGTAGGAAAGATAAGGACATTAGCGTAAATGATCTGACCTCTGCTTCTGTTATCTCAACGAATGGAGATAACAAGGTGGTTTTACCTATTTTTGCTTACGTGCCTCAGCGCTCGGGATGGCTTTGGTAGATTGTTCATACTCTTGAAGATCTTTATATTTCTCACCTTGAGAACTTTTTCATACTAATGATTGGCCTACAACTATTCCTCATTTAGAGAGAACTTAGCGTTCTCATGGGGAATGGCCGTAACTCAGATGATGTGTCCATATTTGAAGGAGCATAAGAAGATTGTGATTGAAGAGTTATGCTGATGATACGTCCTTATTTAAAGGAGCATGAAAGAATGATAGTTAACGAGTCGTGCCGGTTTTGTAAGTGGAACCTCCTCGTAGGCGGAGTTCCCTCGTTTCTCTCCTTGCTTAGAAGGAGTTTTGAAGAGAGATGGATTAATGAGTCATCCAGGTTTTGTAAAAGAAATCTCCTCGGGGGCAGAGTTTTGGTGTTTCTCTCCTTATTGGAAGGAGTTTTTGAAGATATTGATGAGTCGTGCCGGTTTTGCTTGAATTCTCCACGAATTGATCATGCTGTCAATCGTCGAGTTTTTTCTCGTTTTGAATTAGAAAGATTTGCCATCCCGAACACTATCTAATGCTAGAAAGCATGCTCCCTCAGAGACACGCTACATTGATACTACTTTGATGATAACAACAAGTTTTTGTTTTAAAGGTTTACTATTTATTACTTTTTTAAAAGAATTACAATGCTTGAACGCACTATCTTTGAATAATGAATCGTAAAGAGTTTAAGAGTATTGAGTATATACCAGAGCACTTCCTAGATTTGACCGGAGATTTAGGCAGAGGTTCATTAGTGTTTATCTTATTTCCTAGTTTCGATAGGTTTCTCTGACGGATTCCTAATCGATTTCCCGTTTTCGTCCCGAAGGCAGCAGATAGCCATCGAAGAGATTATCGAGCTTTAGAACTAGAAAGTGTACGTAACCTGAAGACGATCGTACACGAAATTTAGAAATTTAGAAGTGGATAGAAATCTGAACGAAAATCTTCTTGAGATTCAGAAAACAACAGTGGAAAATGGATCTAAGACCAAAGTGAACTCCAAGGGGTTTTTGAGATGCTTTAAAGTTTTCTGGGATGCTTAAGCGAAGAAGGGGAGGGTCCTATTTATAGGACCCAGGGTCTGGTTATGAGTGCATCTTTAAGATGCGCTCAGATGCAGATCCCTAGGATATATGCCCAATTCGGTTGCCACATGGCAGCCCTTGGTTCAGGCGGTTTAGCCTGATGGTGGAACCCTCTAGGCTTTTTTGTGTCATTTTTGTGTCTTCCGAGTATTCCGAGTTTGATTACGGGATTTTCTGAGGTCAATTCTGTATTTTCCAGACCTTTCGAGCGTGTTTTTGGGGGTTTTCAGGATTTTGTTAAGAGTTTTCGGAGGTTTGTGGGGAGTTACCGAGGCTCTAGCTTAGGTCTTAACTCTTTCACCTTGTTTCGACTCTTTCAGGTCCTGTTTTCAGACTCTGTTTGACTGGTTTTGACGAAATCACTGAGGTACTCTGAGTGGACAAAATTTAGGTGTCTACCGATGCCCCTCTTTGGCAGAGGTCTGTTAGCAGGCCAAATGCCAAAGCCAAGACGACACTAATTTTGTGTTCTCATAAGATTTTGACTAGTGCTGGGAGCAAGGTACTGTGATCCTACGGCCCAAGAGAAGCTTAGTCAATTTATGCTTGAAGAATAGCTAAGTTATTTTTCTGTGCTGAGAAAGATGCCAGAATGTTTTTTTGCCCTGAAGATAGCTTAGGTTCGATGTCAATGAATAAGACTGACCTAATATCCTTCAATTGGAAAATATTTCGCTGAGTTTGCTTGGGAAAATACTTTCGTTTCTCAAGATGAAATTTCCCTATTTGTCTCTATTTGGAGGTCTTTGTGCCTACGCTAGTTTTTCATTAAAGTTTTTAGCTTACTGCCCTTATCACGGTCTTGTCCAGGATTTCTTACTCAGGCGTACTCTTGTACAGAAGATGTTTCTATTCTCTAGTCTTCAATGCTGCAATACTTGATTAAGATCTGTAGTTTAGTCATGATTACTGGTCGATCTTTAGCTGACTAGGTGTTATCTGATGCTTGTTTTATCCGAATCCTTGTATGATCGCGGTTTTCCTTGATTTTGAACTGGGATGGTTTATTTTTGAGACTCCAAGGTCTCTCTTGCTTTGAGTGTAGAATTTCTATGGTTCTTTTGGTGATTTGTGGAGACGTTGGAGTCTTTTTACTTCAAAGGTATTGACGGGCCTTTAGAATCCTGTCTTGATTGATGGTGAGAGACTTCGGGTCTCTTTGTTGATCTTAGAGGTATTGAAGGACCTTCGCGGAAGACTTGAGACTTCAGGGTCTCATTTGATTGCTTAGTTTTGGCTTACGTGCTTGCAGTGATGGCGAGTTCTATAGAGATTTCGGGGTCTCTTTAATCTTTGGAGGTATTAACGGACCTTCGTGGGAGATTCTTTCCTTACTAAAGAGCGAGATTTCAGGGTCTCTTGTGTGGTTCCGGCTTACATTTTTTTTGGAACGACGAGTGTGGAGACGTTGGAGTCTTCTTTATTAATCTTCAGGGGTATTGAAGGACCTTCGCGGGAGATTCTTTCTTTGCTAAAGAGAGAGACTTTAGGGTCTCTTGTGTTGCCTAAGCATATGTTTTTGCTGAAAATAGCGAGCGGAGACTTTGGAGTCTTCTTTGTTAATCTTCAGAGGTTTTGACGGACCTTCGCAGAAGATTTGAGACTTCGGGGTCTCTTGTGCTTCGGAGGTATTGACGGACCTTCGGAAGCTTTTGATTTGGCTCAGAAATCAATAAATTTTATGTTCCGGTTTGCTTGCTATGGGACAACTGGCCCTTGCACTGAGTTTTAAAATTAGTTGATTTCGAGAACCGGAGAGACGTCGGGTCTCTTTTGCTGAACTTCGGAGGTATTGAAGGACGTTCAGAAGTTTGTTCTTGATTTTTTTTGAGACTTTTGGGTCTCTTATTTTGATCTTCGAAGGTAAGGACGACCCTTTGGAAGCGTTGGGCTCTGAATTTAGCTAATTTCGAGAACTTGAGAGATGTCGGGGTTTCTTTTGCTGAACTTCGGAGGTATTGGAGGACCTTCGGGAGTTTGTTCTTGATCTGAGAAACATCTGGGTCTCTTATGTCGAGATTCGGAGGTAAAAACTGACCTTCGGAAGTGTCAGGCTCTGAAATTAGCTAATTTCGAGAACCAAAGAGACATTGGGGTCTCTTTTGCTGAACTTTGGAGGTATTGGAGGACCTTCGGAAGTTTTTTCTTGATTTAAGAGATGTATGGGTCTCTTATGTCGAGCTTCGAAGGTAAAGACGGACCTTCGAAAGTGTTCGGCTATAAAATTAGCTGATTTCGACTACCAGAAAGACGTCGGGGTCTCTTTTACTGAATTTCAGAGGTATTGGAGGACCTTCAGAATCTTGATCTGAGAGACGTCTGGGTCTCTTGCTTGAGCTTCGGAGGTAAAGACAGACCTTCGGAAGCGTCAGCCTTTGAATTTCACTGATTTTGAGAATTAGAGAGACGTTAGGGTTTCTTTTGCTGAACTTCAGAGGTATTGGAGGACCTTCGGAAGTTTGGTTTTAATCTGAGAGACGTCTGAGTCGCTTGTTTGAGCTTCAGAGGTAAAGATAGACCTTCGAATGCATCGGGCTCTGAAATTAGCTGATTTCGAGAACCGGAGAGACGTCGGGGTCTCTTTTGTAAAAATTCGGCGGGTATTGGAGGACCTTCAAAATTTTGGTCTTGATCTGAGAGACGTCTAGGTCTCTTGTGTTTAGCTTTGGAGGTAAAGACGGACCTTCGGAAGCGTCGGGCTCTGAAGTTAGTTGATTTCGAGAACCAGAGAGACGTCAGAGTCTCTTCTACTGAACTACAGAGGTATTAGAGGACCTTCAAAAGTTTGGTTTTGATCTAAGAGACGTTAGGGTGTCTTGTGCTGAGCTTCGGAGGTAAAAATAAAATTTCAGAAGCGTCGGGCTCTGAAATTAGCTGATTTCGAGACCCGGAGAGACGTCAGGGTCTCTTTTAATGAACTTCGGAGGTATTGGAGGGCCTTCGAAAGTTTGTTCTTAATCTGAGAGACGTATGAGTTGCTTATGTCAAGCTTCGGGGGTAAAGACGGACCTTCAAAAGCGTCGGGCTCTGAAATTAGCTAATTTCGAGAATTAGAGAGACGTCGGGGTCTCTTTTGCTAAACTTCGGTGGTATTGGAGGACCTTCGGAAGCTTGGTCTTGATTTTGTTTTTAGACATCTAGGTCTCTTATATCAATCTTTGGAGGTAAAGACGGACCTTCGGAAGCGTTGGGCTCTTAAATTAGCTAATTTCGAGCTTTGGTTCTTGTTTTATTTGAAAAATAGTGCAATCAGTTTTTAAAAAGAGGCCATTTGACTCTGGTTTCTTGATTTTTGCACTGGCAGACAGGCTTTATTTGGTCAAGATGTTAGTTTTTCAGTAGTTTGAACTAATTTGGGTAGAAATCGAGGCTCGACCTTTGAATTTCTAATTTTTTGGGACCAAACAGGCGAGATCGGACGATTTTGGGTTTGACTTGACACCGGGGAAGAGACAAAATCGCGCGTTAGTACGCTCAGGTGAGATGATGGCCATCACCTCACTATTCAGGTGCATCTTCATGGTGCTCATGCACCTTGATGATACGCGTGTACCATGAAGGTGCGCTCAGAAACATGGTTCAGGCCTATAAATTGGCTGGCCTGAACCTTTTCCTTACACCACCAGTTCGAGTTCTTCTTGCTTGTTCCTTTTTCTCAGATGTCTTGAGTTCTTTTTGAAAGCTTTGATCATTTCACTTCTGAACCCCTTGATTTAGAACCCTGCCGATCTTTCTGAGTGTTTTTGTGAGCTTTGTCAAACTATTGAGTTCAATCCCACATGTTTAGGTATGACGACCACCTTTTCCATGGAGCCTTTTTATGCCTGAGCCACGAATCTGAGCGATGTCGAATGGCAGTTTATTTTCCACCACAAGCTTGGAAATATCTCTTTCCTTTATAATGTCCCTGTGAATTGGCACCTTCTTTCTTATGCGGCCCAGTTCTGGAATCGTGATCTTTACGTCTTCCATTTCGGAAGTAATGACTTGTGTCCTACGATTGAGGAATACAACAAGATCCTGAATGTTGTTTTGGAAGGTCCCCTGATCGAACCTCTCTCTTATAGAGTTACCCGAGCTGAATTTAATGCTCTGATGGGATCCAATAAAGATCGTTATTCCCTGAGGGAGGTCTATTATAGTAATAGAATTCATATGGGCATTTTAGCGAGGAGTTTTTGCACTTACACTGATCCTATTCTCTAAAATCGTGTAATTTGCCTATGCTTAATGGGCTCCTTGTTGCTACGTCAGGACGGACATTGCTTTGATAGGTCCAATATTTTAGCTTTCATGGGTGCTGGCGATGGTAAGGCTTTGGTTCCTACCATCCTTGGAGAAACCTTCGATTCTCTGGATTCTTGTCATGAGGAGGGCAACTTCAGGGGTAGCCCGACAATGCTTTTTGTAAATTTTAAACCTTTGCATTTGATTTCTTCTGAACAGAAAATCCTTGGCTGATGTAGGGTATCTTTTATGCAGATATGGCTTGTTAAGCATTTGCACATGATTACTCCTACTCTTCCTTCGAGGGGTCGTATCATTAATTCTGTGAATACGTTCTGTCGTCATATTCTTCTACCGTGGGACCTTGCAGAGGTGTTGCGTTGCTTGGACACGTTGAATAGTGGTGATGTCCAAAGGCGTCTGAATCATCTCCAGTTTTTTTGTCCTTTTCAAGCACTGAGGGGCATATTGTGGTTTTTATCATGAGCATGACCAAACGCATATTTTACTATCTTCACCTGATAATGCGTCAGTATAGGTACTTGCAAGACGAGCCTAACTTGACTGGCTTCTTTTTCGGTGCTAGCCCCCTTTCGACCAGTATTATTGCTGCAACTGCTAGAGGTTATTGGATTCAGAGGACTCCTTTTGAGGAAAATGGACGATGTATATACCTTCCCTATAAGATTCACCCCAGAACCTGGGAATATACTCGCTGGCGTACAGTTTTCACGATTTTCTATAACGGGTTTACCAATGACGACTTTGATGATGACTGGTAAATCACCTGCGAGGTAAAGAAATCCTCATTAGTTAGGATTTAAGATTCCTATATTTCCCTGCCTTTTTAATGTTCAATGTACCCCGCTTGTCACTTTAAATTCAATAAAAGATGATGGATTTTTTGGAACCATTGTGTATCTCTAATGAATTTGTTTTGAGTATTTCAAAGGTGGGTAATTGTTGGTTCTCGGTTTTTGGTGCAAGAACTGAGTTTAGACCTTGGTTCTTGATTTTAAGATCTACTTTGATTTGGGTCTCAGTTTAGGTTGAGACTTTATTTTTGATGCTGTAGTGGACTCTTTTTTGTTTCAAGCCCACTGTTTTGAAGTTTCAGGGTAGTTTCTGTGATGAAGTCTCTGGGTTTTGGAAACTTTAGATAGCTTTTGTATGACTAAAGCAGTTCTAAGGAGGTACATTGTACATGTTTAAATCCATAAACCCTAAAAAGTTTGTTTTCTCTAACTAAGATTTAATAAATGACTAAAAAGCTTTAAATGAGTGTTCTGGATTGGAGTTATGAGCTCATAGTTGGATCCGAAACGGTCCAAATGTTTAAAGATGACCCTAAGAAGGGTTAAAGTCATAGACTATTTCAAAAAACTTAGTTTTCTTTGAAAAAGTCCTTGGGAAATAACTTAAAAACACATCAACGGTGTTTCGGATCAGAGAACGGAGCTCACAGTTGGATCTAGAATGGTCAGAAATGGTTAGGGGTGACCCAAATCAGGGCCAGGATAGCCCAGAGTAATTTGGGCGTTAGCCCACAGTAAAAAATGGTTAGGGGCAGCCACAAAGGGCTGGAGAGGGCTTGCATGTGCGCCTGGCACGTGCCAGTTCTCAACACATGTTGAAGGTGCGCGCACACCTTCAACTGCCACGGAATGCAGGACCCTCTATATAAGGCCTGCACTCGAGCAAATGGGTCATTTGTGACCCGATTTAACCCGTTTTCTCCCCCTTTCTTCTCTTTCCTTAGGCCTTTTGAGTCTTTCTTGAGTTTCTGAAGCGGAGCCCTTGCACTTTTTCTTTACGATGGTGAGACGTGTTCCACAGTATGATGCGGGAACTTTTCTAATCCTTGATGCGAATCTCTAGTGTGAAACCCCGCTAACGAAAATAATAATAATAATATTAATAGTAATAATAAAATTAAAAACAAAAAAAGAAGTAGCAGCAAAAAAAAATAAGAAGAAGAAAACGCAAGAAAGAAGAAAGAAAGAAAAGAGAGTGTAAGAGAGAGACTTTGAGAGAGGGAGTGAGAGAGAGATCGAGAGGGAGACAAAGAGAGGGGTTCAGCCTCAACCTCCCCCTCTTGTTCTTCTTGTTTTAGGTGAATTTCTCTAACCCTAAAAGCCTTTCATCATTGTTGTTTTCTAGTAAAATGATTTAGGGTTTTTGCTCCACTTGTTTTGTTGATGTAGATCTTGTTGAAGGAGTCTAAAGGTGGAGAAATGATGTTTCTAAGTCCTGATTTCGTAGTTGAGATAAGATTTTAACCTCTTTTTCTGTTTTGGATGAAATTTTAATGATGAAAATTGAGGTATTTAAAGGGAAAACGAAAATTTTGGTGAAGGTGTTCATCATTTAATCTAAATGATTTGTTGATAAAGGATTAGAAGCAAAAATCTAGGGTTTTGCTTAAAGTTTCTGTTTTGGGTTTGTATCCTTGTTTGAAGAATGAAATCTAAATGTGAATTAGGTTACATTGAGATTTCGGTAGAGAAGCTTGTTGTTATGATGAATTTAGCATGAGTTACGTTGAGTTTTTCGTGTCTTAATCGAGTTTTAGTGGTTTTACAAAATTAGATTCTCGGATTTAACTGCGCATGCTACACTAAAACCTTCATAACTTTCTTATTTTAGATCCAAATCAAGTGCTTCCAGTTTCTAATGATTCATAACATCTTAGCTATCTTCAGTAAAAATTTCACGAATTTTGGACAAGTAGGCAGCTTATTTTAGATTTTTAAAGTTTGCCTATTGTTTATGAAAACTAGCTATTTCTGCAAAATGTATTATTAATTGGTACTTTTCTTATTTCTCGATTTGTTTTCTGATTTTAATTTCTTCATAAAAATGGTAGATCTCGGTATTATCTTTCTAATGCTTTCAGTTTGAATATTTTCTGAGTTTTCTACGATCTTTGGCGTTTATTTTCTCAAACTGTTACATTTTTCCTGATTCTTAACATGGGGCTACTTTAGTATTTCAAGCCTACTAAATGTTTTCAATGTTTCCTAAACCAAGGTTTTAGGTTGTGAAGATGAACTACTAGTGCTAGTTGATTTCCTTATAATTAGGAGTGTAATTTTGGGTTTTCAACCTTTTTAGTTGTCTTGGTTCTATAACTTAATTAGAACCTTATGTTACTTGTTCTTCCTTCTTCAGTTTAGGGATTGAGTTGCACCTTCCATTGAGTGCCTCTTGAATGAGAATCGATAATGGGTAGGACCTTTCATTGAGCAACTTAGTAGCATTGAGGTAGGTGGTCAATTCATCTTAATAGCACCCAACCATTTTAAATGCATGTTTCGAACTGTTATGTATGTACTTTTGTATGCAAGGCATGGCATGAAATTTATGGATAACAAAAACTTATGTTATGAAGAAAGCATTGAGAAACTGATTTTAAAATGGAAATTATGCATGCTTGACCTTATATCATGTTTATGAAATATTTCTCGTGGTTTGTGAACAAAAGTGACTTCAACTTTACTCTCACGATTTATGTGGATGAAATCATGGCTATGTTTGGAAAACCATGTTTGATATATTGAAAAACCTTTGGAAGAGGCGAAAATCTATTTTGTCGAGTGTTTTTCTCGATGTGAAACCCAACTTTAAAAATGTGGCAAGGGATTTCTTCCGTGACCACCTAAAGACGGTAGTGGCGTCTCACTACCGGGCTTGATAGGGTTCACGAAGACACGGAGAACCATGTATGCCTTAGGTGGACTGGTGCCTGTGTTACTTCCGCTCGGATTCCCGCCCGAGTGATCTGTGTGTGTTGGCCGCCAGGGATCCTCACCCTTACGAGGGTGGGTGAGTTGGTTTGCCATGGTCCCTCATCCTTAGTGCCAGTCACACTTGTTGTATGTAGATTTCAAAAGAGAAGAAATTTCAAAAAGGGGATTTCTAAAAAAAGGACTTGGGTTTTCAAGAGGGTTCTTCCAAAATAGTTTTCGAACTTTAACTTAAAAGACACACAACCTATATATATACTACTATATATTATCACTAAGGTGAGCTTGTGAAAGGTTGATGACTTTCTACAAGGATGGTGGATCATGCTTATCCGGATGTGGTACACCACCTGAGACTTTGCTAGGTGTTTTTGTCTTCAGGGCGGAATGGGACGTCAGGGAGACAGGTACATCTAGGGAAGTCTGGGAAGTCACGATTATTTCCTGGTAAACCATGTTTGTTGGTGGTGTTGAGTAACTAGTTTAGCTGAGGTTCACATGCCTGCCCGATGGGTGTTAGACGCGGAGTTTGGCCCAACTTGGGAGAGGAGTTGAAGGCTTAATGATGAAAATGAGTAGACAAAGGTTAATGCAAGCATGCTCTAACTTGCTAGATTAGCCAATCGCCTGAGTATCTATAGTTGAGGAATTAAAGAGGAAAACTTCTAAGAAAATTCCTAGGTTTTGCTCTGTAGCTCGAATAATTCCTAGCTTTGGGATAGAGGTGACTAAGCTCTATTTCATTAGAGACTTAGTGGGTGTTATATCAAGGAAATCGCTTGATCCCCTTGTAGAGGGAACTTTTAGAAACATGTAATGTCGCATTCTTGTATCCTACCTATGTAAATTTGTGTGGCCCTATGTGGATGCTACTAGAATCTTACTATGCTTTGTGGATTGACTGAATACAATAAATTGTAATCTCTTTGTGGAATTAATAGAGATGACCTTCAAGAAATATCCTTAAATTATCTGTGGTAGAGAAATATTAGTGGTATATGATATTACATAAGGGTATGTCTGCTTAGGCTTTCCATCTAAGATTTGAAGCAATATTTGATTTACCTTGTATGATCAAAGTTATTGAAATGAATTCTTGGGGACTTACAAATTTTAAGTGTATGTTTGTGGAGTAAATTCGAGATAGTTGTTTTACTACTAGCCTAGCTCACATACGGATAATGACACCAATGAGAAAGAAGACTATCAAGGATATTCTATCTAATTATATCACTTAATGGTGAATAAATTATATGAAACTATTGTACCAAACTATATGTGTGGATTCGAAGAATGAAATATGTCGGAAGTGTCTGTATTGGGATTGAGTGTCATATATCCTAATTCATTCGAAGATACAAATTTGGCAAAAGCATATACTTGAGGATTACTATAAATATAGTGATTAAGCATTGCAAATAAACTCTTGAAGTGTGAAATCTATTTAGAAGAAGTGTAACTTTGGGGTTTGCGACATCTTAATGTATATATTTAAGGCTAGAGCAGTACTTGTTTTGGCTTAGGCCTTCTTTAGTAACTAAGGCTAAGGGTTTCTTAGATCTTGTAGAGTTTTGTGTTACTGTTGTTTTGTTACTATTGTTGCTATCCTAGTTCTTATGATAGAGTTATAGAGAAAATTTCCATTGGTATCTTCACTAGTGGCTAAATCCACTCCAAATGAGTTAAAGTCAAATGGATCTTGGGGTATTAGGAGTTAGTTTTGGAGTTCGAAGATCTAATTATCCTTGACATTAGTGTTGTCTTATTGAGGAGCATTATTTTGTGTTTATGCGATAGACTTCCAAGGATGGATAGGGTAGCTAACCGAATTATGTAGAGTACTTGTGGCTGGGTAGCTGGAAGCAATTAGAAGATTATTAACGAGACATGACGTGGAGGTACAACTTGAGAATAGAGTTTGAACATTGGAAATGTAGTAGTTCACTTAAATTTCGAGGACGAAATTTCTTTTAAGGGGGGGATGATTATGAAACCCCGCTAACGAAAATAATAATAATAATATTAATAGTAATAATAAAATTAAAAACAAAAAAAAAGTAGCAGCAAAAAAAAAATAAGAAGAAAACGCAAGAAAGAAGAAAGAAAGAAAAGAGAGTGTAAGAGAGAGACTTTAAGAGAGGGAGTGAGAGAGAGATCGTGAGGGAGGGACTATGAGAGAGTGAGAGAGACAGCAGAGAGAGGAGGATCGAGTGAGAGAGAAAGAAAAAAAAGGGAGAGGAGAGCAGAGAGAGAAGGATCGAGAGAGAGAGCTGAGGGAGAGAAGAAGGAGACAGCAGCAGCAGCAGCAGCTGCTGCTGTCCCTGCCAGAAGAGGATCAGCTGCTGCCACCGGCAGCAGCTACCGACCAGCTGAAGAGAAGGAGAAGAAGAAGGAAGAAGGAGGAAGAAGGAGGAGAAAGAAGAAGAAGAAGGAAGAAGGAGAAAGAAGGAGGAGAAAGGAGAAGAAGAAGAGAGGAAGAGAGGGATTGCTCCTTGGGTAAGATTTTCTAACCCATTTCACCTCCCATTTCAGCTGAATTTTTTGAATTAATAACTTTGGGTTTTTGTTCAACATGCATGCTAGTGTAGATCTTGGTATTTTAGAGCTTAATGGTGGAAGAGGGGATGAGATGGGCTAATATTTTTGTGTTAAGATGAGAAATCAGCACCCTAATATTGTAGATCTTGAAATAATTGACTGGGGTAACCAGGTCGTGTTCCTTGGCTATGCTAGCAGAAGTACACTACTGCTGTTTGTATACATATATATGCAGGATTTCTTTGATGTTTCAGTCAACTATATAATATGCATTGCTTTTGCAAATGCTTTCGAGATGTTATTAGATTAATCGCTGCATGTGATGATATTAGGATGGTTGATCTACCTACTGAGTTTCTCACCCAATTATTTTCGTGGTTTTACAGTTGACGGTTGAGGATCGAGTTAGGATCCTTAGTGGTGATGTGACGTAGTTTTCTTGGCAAGGGATTCCTTGTTTTGGGTTTGATGTAAGTTTCCCTCTCTTCAGTCACAGTGGACGTTTTTCTACCTCTAACTTTCTTACTTGGGACTTATGTTTTTATGGCTCGGTTGTGAGCCTTACGTTACTCTTGTTTTATAATGAATGCAACTTCTACTTTATCTTCACTCACGATATATATTTTGACAGGAAACAACAAACATAACTATATATCATATCACAAATATATCCATGTTAAGTGAAAGATTGAATGTCGTAGTTATTTGCAGGTGACTTAGAAGATGGGATAATCTTAGACAATGTTGTCTTGACAGGTCCCTCCTAGTCCTACATCGTTGGGATTTCAGTTGAGTTGAGAAAAAAAAATGGGTGGCAATTTTAGTGCATACCCTTAGATTCTTTTGCTTCCGCTGTGTATATTTTGTATGCACTGTGTTTATTAGGTGAGAAAAGGTCCAGTTTACAGGGGAGACTCTGCTGGATTTGAGTCTCGTTATAGACTGATGGTAATGTCCCTTGTTTTGGGGTACGGGGCGTTACAGCACCCTAATATTGTAGATCTTGACATTTTTGTGATGTAAATTGGGGTTTTTAGAAGAAAATGAAATTTTGTTATGCCTTAGAAATTGTTAGATGGATGGGTTAAACATTTGATGGGAATATATGGGTTTTTATGATCTTATTTTCCCCCATTTTGATGCATGCAAGTGAAGACTTGAAAATAATGAGGTTAGGTGATGTAAAATCCAAAGGGATCTTCCATATCCTTAGTGTTAATGGTTTCTATAAGTTAAATGGGACCTCATAGACCATTTTAGACATTTTGGGATTGTCTTGTGTAGCTAAATTTTTATGGAATGCAATGGTAAAGATGACCATGGTTTTGGCCTTTAGTTGGTGTTTTGGAACAATATGAAGTTGTAGATGATGATAGAGAAGAAATTTTATGTTCAAGATAAATAAATTAGATGGTGGAATCTATAGTATTGAGATGATTTTCCTTTAGGTTCATACTAAAGATGGTGCTTGGTTGTGAAGAATGTAAAAATCTTACATTGTATTAGTGGATAATGATTTCTAAAACTAGGATGAAGTTTGGGGATTGTCTTAGGTATTCGTGGGACCATTAATGATGGTTTAAGTGAAAGCTTACCTTACTTAGAGTATGGGGATTTTGGTGGTTCCAATGGAACCTCGAGTTGGGTCTAGAAATTTGATGATGACGGTGTGTATGAAATTTTGAAGATTCATATGAAATTTAGCTTGATGATAGTGGATTATGAATCTAAGTTATTTTTTATGGAACTAGCATGTTGAAGACTACGGGGATCAATCTTAAACTGAAGATAGGATTTATGGGATAGGTTGTCTTTTTGTACTATTTTGAGGAATTCTATTTCATTAGAAGAGCAACGATGAAGTTCGCCTTATTTGAGGCTTTAAGTGATAATCCCATCTTGTCTTCGGTGGATATGGGTTGATTAGAGACGTTGAAGTAGGAGTAGTACTAATCATACTAACTGTTGAGGTTTAGAGTTGTACTATAAGTCGTTGATGTTTCTTGATTTTAAATTCTTATTGTCCTTCTTTTATCTATTTGATTTTTGGTTCTAAGTACTATAACCTAATTCTGTCTTTTATTTATTTGTCCAGTTAGTGAGCTGGGCGTTGCTGACTCTCTGGGTGAGGAGGATCAGTTCCTGTACCGCTAGAGGTAGCTGGTCAATTCATCTTAATAGCACCCAACCTTTTTAAATGCATGTTTCGAACTGTTATGTATGTACTTTTGTATGCAAGGCATGGCATGAAATTTATGGATAACAACAAACTGATGTTATGAAGAAAACATTGAGAAACTGGTTTAAATATGGAAATATGCATGCTTGACTTCATAATATGTTTGTGAAATATTTCTCTCGAATTGTGAACAAATGCGACTTCAATTTTACTATCACGGTTTATGTGTGTGAAATGATGGTTATGTTGGAAAACCATGTTTAATGTATTGAAAACCTTTGGAAGAGACGAAAAATCTGTTTTATCGAGTGTTTTCTCGATGTGAAACCCAACTTTGAAAATGTGACAAAAGGAATTTTTCTCGTGACCGCCTAAGGACGGTAGTGGCGTCTCACTACCGGGCTTGATAGGGTTCACGACGACACGGGGAACCGTGTATGCCTTAGGTGGACTGGTACATATGTTACTTCCACTCGGATTCCCGCCTGAGTGATCTGTGTGTGTTGGCCGCCAAGGATCCTCACCCTTACGAGGGTGGGTGAGTTGGTTTGCCAGGTCCCGCAGACTTGGGTGCGTGGGTTGGCCTGCCAGGGATCCTCATCCTTACGGGGGTGGGTGAGTTGGCTTGCCATGGTCCGGCACCCTATGGGTGAGTGTGTTTGGCTTGCCAGGGATCCTCACCCTTACGAGGGTGGGTGAGTTGGTTTGCCATGGTCCCTCACCCTTAGGACCAGTTACACTTGTTGTACGTAGATTTTCAAAAGAGAAGAAATTTCAAAAAGGGGATTTCTACAAAAAAGGACTTGGGTTTTCAAAAGGGTTCTTCCAAAATAGTTTTCGAACTTTAACTTAAAAGACACACAACCTATATATATACTACTATATGTTATCACTAAGGTAAGCTTGTGAAAGGTTGGAGACTCTCTACAAGGATGGTGGATCATGCTTATCCGGATGTGGTACCACCATCTGAGACTTTGCTAAGTGTTTTTGTCTTCAGGGCGGTATGGGACGTCAGGGAGACAAGTACATCTAAAAAAAGTCTGGGAAGTCACGATTATTTCATGGTAAACCATGTTTGTGGTGGTGTCGAGTAACTAGTTTAGTTGAGGGGATGTGGACATTCCCTCCTTACACGAGGGTAGTCCAACTACCGTTGTTTTCAAGTTATTTTTTTTGTTGACCGGCTAAAGTGGCACCGGTGAGTGTTTTTGTAGTAATGTTAGTACTAGCGGTATAATGTCCATTTGAAGACGAATTAAAAGTGAGGGATCAGAGTTGGGCTCAAGGAGAACCATGCAAACTTGTACCGCTCCTGGAAGATGCCCGTCTATAGAACCGAGTCTGAAAAAAGAGTGGATAACCCTTCGTATATCATTTTATCTAGAAGTTATGGCTTCTTTTGGATGACGATGGCCTTTGCAGCAGGTTTTGCTTTTAGTTGAATCTTTGGTTCTCTTCTGTGGATGAACCATTCTGCAAATTTAGGTTGGTTGGTCCAGTTAATGAAGCAAGGTTTTCCTATCTTCTCTGCTTGAATCTGCCTCTATTTTTCTGGAAAGATTTATCTCAAATCTATCAGTGTTGGATGAAAACCTAAACCATATGTCCCTTTGTGTGACAATTGCTTGTCATTAAGGGGTTTAGTTTCTCCTTGAAGTTTGTTGCCAAGTCCCATCCCGGGAAAGAAGTTGATCTTCCTCATAAAGTGTGCTACCTTTTCATTGCCATAGCTGAACCTACTCAGGACTTTCTCGCGAACTGGAGCCTTGTAGACGACTGAACATATGAGTTCTTCAGTGCAATTGCAGATTGCTGACTCAATTGCTGGCGTGATTGCTTCTACTCTCGAAAGGTCTTCACGCCTTCACCATTGTTAATTAATACTCTTGGAATTAGCAAATGACCCCACCCAACCGTGATATACAGGGGAAGGTTATATTGGCTTCCTTTGTGAGGTAGCAAATCCTCATCTGAGAAGAAGATAAAGTTCTAGTTGCTAGCAGAAGCTATTGCATTAACGAGTTCTGCCGGAGTAATCCCCATTGCCACGTGCATTGAGTTGAGAGCTTTCATGAGTGCTTCTTTGTGACCAATTGATGCTTCTAGTAATCCCCAGATGGATATGTTGGCTTTCTTCTTTTGCAGCTGATTCATGACGAGTTAGTCTTCAACTTGCAGATCTTCTGTTATTTGAACCGGTATTTGAATTGGAGGAGCCTGTAATGCTGCATCGGGATTCTCAGCTTTTAAGTTGGGAGGTTTGAAGATTCTGCCTTTAAGGGTCTGATATTGTATTTTCTAACACCTTTCGTCTGCTTTCTTGAAGGGTTCTACCCATGCAAGTGCTTGTGTCAGAGCTATGTTGTAACGCCCCGTACCCCAAAATACAAGGGACATTACCATCAGTCTACCGCGAGACTCAATTCCGGCAGAGTCTCCCCTGTAAACTGGACCTTTCGTCACCTAATAGACACAGTGCATATAATAATTTACGCAACGGAAGCAAATTTAAACAAGGATATGCACTACAAATTTGCCACCCATTTTTTTT
>MVGT01000273.1:0-26413 GCA_002174775.1 Macleaya cordata
ATGTTTTCCCACACTCAATTATCTCCCTAAAACAAGGCTTAGAGGGAGATGAGTAATAATGTGTTAAAAAGTTACTTTACAGCTCAGAAAATCGCACTGAAAAAACGAATCTGGGCGTTGGTTTCGAAATCAAGCCAGTCGGTTTCGAAACCAACATGTGGTTTCGAAATTCTAAAAACCTCATTTTTTCAATTTCGTTATAATAACTACCCTAGATTCTTAGAATTCTATTTCTGCCCTCCATTACTTAATGGTGTTGGGTTTATACCCTAAAATAATTAGATGACATTTTATGTGTTAATAAATAGTTTATTAATTTTGCATGTATGATAATAATAAGGAGTTTACATAGATGAACTAGTTGCATGCAAGTGTTGCATGTGGGAGATATGGTTCATTAATACTTTGTTCGTAGTTTATTAGATTACGGTTCTGTTGACGATATACTATAATGCATTGGTTAATTGTGTGATATATCTCCATCACCGGAGTGTTGACTCCTAAGTCCAATGCATTGATGTAACAAGTCAACATGGAATTTTGTTATTTCATGTCACTGAATAACTAAAATTCCATGAAGACTGTTGTTGCATTAAACCTTAATTCTGAGAATTAATATATAACTTGCGTGTATATTATGTCCATTTTATTTTGTCAATCAGTGAGGTAAAAAATGTAAATGTGATCCAGTATTCTGGACAAGATGGATGGACATAATTACAGAGTGAGAATATTTTAGTTCAATATGAAATCCACATTCAGTTTGATATTCCCTTTTTCATCTGTGGGAATTATTATTCTAAACTGGCCAGTGATCTCTTCTGAGATTATTAGAATAATAATTAGTCTGCACAGATTGAGGTACAAGGATCAAGATATAATAATCCTTAAGGATGTGACTGGTAGTAAAATACTAACCTAAGGATTATTATGAATATCAGTTCACAGTGGAGGGTTTAAATGCAGGTACAATGGAGGAATGGTTTGTTTGTAATTACTGCAACTATCAGAGTATTCAATTACAAAAGTATGGTGGACTAATTTGTGATTATTTTATTTTGTATTTAATTATATGAGACTTAAGGACTAAATACTAAATAAAATATTAGCTGAAAGTTGTGGGACCCTAGAGACCTAATTAGACTAGAATTTAGAAAGAGTTGGAGACCTCCCTATATATATACATATAGGGAGGGGCGGCACACACAAGAGATCACCCCTATGTGTGCCGCCACTTTCTCTCCTCTCTCCATCTCTTTCTAACCCTAGTTCTAGTTAGTAACTGGTGGAGAAAAATCTAGCCTCTATTCTAGTTTTAGATTTTTTAATCTTTAGGTTGTAAGAAGAAGAAGAAAGTTTGGAGATCAAAAGTGGTAGATTGGAGCATCAAGTTGAAGCCTTCTACTAATCAAATTTGTTGGATTAAGCGTTAAAGGTAAGCAACTAAACTTATGACTAAAGATCCCTATTAACTGTTGAGAGATCCTACATGAATCAAAGATTAAAATTTTAAACCCTATTATATTTTTCGCTCCGTAAATATAATCTCTGGTTTGTGGGAAGAAACCCATCAAACGGAATTTAGATTTTCTGTTTCTTCTTTTTTCTCTATTTTTTTTTCTTCTATTTCTCTTTTGTTTGATCGTCTTCGCCAACCCGCCATCCAATTCCAAGCTCCTCTCACTATTTCTAAAACTCAAACTCTATCAAATAAGTCAATGGTATGATGGACTGATAAAAAGAAAAATAGAAGTTAACGGTGTGATGGAGGTGTTTGCTGTAAAGCTTGTCTAGATCAATGTTTAGGATTTATTTGATTCAATGGGTCCTGACACCCTTAATTCACTAGGAAATTAAGAAAATCATTATTTTGAGAAATTTGATGATTGAATCGAAACTTGGCTCAGTCAAATTGACACCAAAGGCGGCAGAAGGGTCACTATGTTGTATTTGCATGACATATTTCAATGAAGCATTTAGCTGCAGTTAGTTTTTTAGATTATTTGATTCTTAAGGAATAAGTGCAATACAAGATCTAATCATTGGACCATTGAATCTTATTTGGAGATTAGAAGATGCGAATTTGAGTTTTAGGGAGAGGAAGAGCAGTGGTAGATTGGGCAAGACATTTGGAAAAAAAAAAACAACAAACAAAAAAAAACTTAGGTTCTATAGTGTGATGAAGGGTAAAAGAGGAATTTAAAAATTAAAGGTAGATTCTGTAACGAATGGAAAGCAAGGTTCAGAGGGTAAAAGACTCAACATTTGTTACAACAGATATTTGCAACTGTAAACATCTACCAATGGGAAACCTTTACAGACATACCAAGAAGGGCCTCAGTAAGAATGAAAATCATAAAAATTAATTTCTAATCCAATCAAAAAAAGACACGTTGGAGCCATGAACATAACACAAGTAAGAGCATCTCCAATGCAAATGTCTGAAAATGTCTTGTGCTTCCTATGTGGCATATTGCCCAAGACAATGTCTTCCTCATTATCAGGAAAAACTTCACAATAGACATTCAAAAATAAGAAGTCACCTCCAATGCAAAAGTCTTCACATGCTTTTTTTCTTATGTGGCATTTAATTTGTAAAAAATGTAAAATTATTTTTGTTAAAAAAATTGGCGGTAAAAATCCCACTAAAACCAAAAAAAGTTTAGTAACTGTAAAAAACAGTTTTTCTAGGGCATAAAAATAAAAACATTTTTTTATTTCACTAATTTTTTTTATATTTTATTCATAATTAGTGACGTGGATGTGAAGACATTGTGAAGTTGGTTGTCTAGAACTAGACAATGGGTTTCACAATGTCTTTCATTCTCATTGCCACGTCAACTTCCACTTTTGTCTTCACAATTGCATTGGAGAAGGTTTTTTGGAGCAAAAGTCTTTCTTTCCTATGTGGCACCTACTTTTTATCACATTCACAACTGCATTGGAGATGCTCTAATTGTCTACAAACTTGGCAGCAAGCTTCCAACTTTAGAGCAGCACGGCTAACATCTAATAAGGAAAGAAAAAATAGGCCCCCAAAACCAATTAATATTCAACAACAACCTGATGCATACAAATAGATTTTATCATTTTGAATCCATTCCCCAATCTTTGATATTTTTTTCCTCTCTCTATTGTCTTTCTCTCTCTACCGTCCCGCTGTTGCTGCTGGGCTCTGCTTCTTTTCCTCTTCCCATTTCAGACTCTCTCTCTCTAACTTTCTTTCTCTCTCAATTCAATCGGTTTTTCTATTAATCTAAATACATATATCTGTCATTAACATCCGATCTTCTTCTCGTTCTACCAAATCCCCAAATCTTGTATCAATTTTGCTCTTTCTCTCTCTAAGATTTCTTTATGAATTGGGGATCAGTCTGCAGATTCTAGGGTTTAATTTTTAATATCTTGATCGTTTGTTTGGGGGTTGTTTGAGGATCTTTGGTTTCAGATTCACAGATCTGAGTTTCACTGATTCTTTAAGGCGATTTTGATTTTCAATTCCGCCAGTCAAGATGTTTTGGCGTATGGCTGGATTGTCTTCGGCTTCCCCTGTAAGTTGACGTTCTCGAATTCTTGTTTTGTTTGAATTTAGGACGAATTTTTGGATATCTGTTTTGAACTTTTTTCTTCTTTTTGTTGGATGAATTTGGTTGTTTCAGTCAGTGGTACTGTTTGATTGTATTTGACTGTTAATTTCTTTATGGTGTAATTAAAAATTAGTGTATGAGCATCAGATTGGGATTTTATTAGGAGTATACAAATCACAACTTTGAATACAATTATAAAAAATTAGGTTTTGAGTTTATTATCATATATCTTTTACCGGGATTCGAATTTAAATTCAATACTGGGAGCAAAATGGACAACAGATAGTTAACAAGTAATTGTGCCAAGTAGAAATAGTACCAACAACAGAAAGAGTATTATTTGTCGGACCAATCCTGTAGATTAGGCACTAAATCAACTTAGAGGTGGGTGTTTTTTGGTTGATAAACTCTGCTGTCTTGCTTACTGTTTATTTGGGTCAATGGAATGCCTGATTCCCGGCTTTTGCAGTTTTGCATCCCTTGCCCCTCTCTCTCTCTCTCTCTCTCTCTCTCTCTCTCTCTCTCTCAGATTTGTCAGATTTGTGGGGCCTTTATTTCCCAATTTGATTTCCCAAACCATTTTTCTTATTCTTTTTTATTTTTAATAGTTTCTCCTGGTTCTCTTTCTGGGCAGCCACTTTTCTCTCCTCAGCGTGGCCTCTCTTTGTGTGATTACTGTGAAGTTCGTATTAATCGTAAATATATTTTGATGTAATCTGTTTGAATTTTGTATTTTGCAATTCATTTACGTAAGCTTTAGTGTAGAGATTGATATTGAAATATGGAATTCAGCTTTAAAATTTAAATTAAGTTTCTTGTGATTCTGTTGATTCATCTAAATATCAGCTGTTCCTCTTTTAGAGGGCTTAAACATTGATTGGAGAAACAAAAAGAAATGAAAATAAAAGATAGAGGGCTTGAGTTTCAGTTTAATTGAAAATCCTGCAGAAGATCTTGTGATCACCTCTTGCTGGTTCCTCTCACACTATTGAGGCTGAATTAAAACAATCATTTTATAAAAGCTTTCACCTGCTAATCTATGGATTGAAGAGTACAGCTTTACCTCTAGACTATTAAAGATGTATGAGGAATGATTCATGCTCTCTGTGGAAGTTTACTTTTAATGTTTTCTGTTCCTAGAGTTTTTGACTTTTATTGTGGAGAAAATGATCAAATGAACAATCTAATGATTAAGCAGACAAACTAGAATATTTCAAAATATCTTTTATTTTAACACAGGACATTTTCAGTTAGTTGTAACTATCGCCTTTGCTTCCCTAATTTTCTTATTTTCATTAAAATTTAACATTTTGAGAAGGAGATTCTCTCAACAAGTGAAATGCTAGTACGACTTGGATGAGTTGACATTGAATTGTCTGTTTTTGTGTTGGCTAAGTTTCACAGCAAAACCCTGGTTTTGTATGCAACGGATCTTCACTTCATCATCGATATTTTTGATTTTGCACATTATTCAAGCCTTTATATTATTCAACGCTTTCGTGCAAGCTTTATTATCTTACTACTTTTTCTATTTCAAGCCTTTTCATGTTATATTTAGTGCTAAGCTTTTCGAGCTTTTGTCATTTTTCCTTGTTTGTGTGTTCATTTTAGGTGGAGACCATTCTGGATAAGGAGAATTTTACATTAGATGAACTCCTTGATGAAGATGAAATAATTCAAGAATGCAAAGCTCTCAATGGTCGTCTTATTAATTTGTAATACTCTCTCTCTCTCTCTCTCTCTCTCTCTCTCTCTCTCTCTCTGTTTGCTTGTATTTCAGATGTTATTTCATGTTCCTTCTGTTTATTGCCTAGATGATATGTTTCATGAACAGTATCGTGTTGTTGTTGTTGTTTGTTCTGTTTTCAGATCTTATGTGTTTGTATTCATTACTGTCATTCGAATGCATTGGCATGTCCCATTGGTTTATGTAATCTTCTTTTTTCTACACCAGTACTTAATAAAAAAAGTTTTCTACACCATTCTGTGGTTCAGTCCTGTTAGCTTATGCATGTATATAAACTTTAACCATTTTGGATGAGGACTGACACGAAAATCACATGAATATAAGTAAGCTGATACTTTATTATGTCTATATATACTTTTTATGTTGAAATATCTAAGTTCAGCAGGTTTTGTTTGGTTAACCGTAAGCCTTTTGAGAAAAAAAATAGTGTGAGAGACTCAAAAATACAATTGCTTTTTTACGCTAGATGCAGAAAACAACCATGTGTCTTTGCATATCAACACTTCAGCTTTGAAATTTTATGGGAGAGACTCAAAATACAATTGCTTTTTAGGACTATTCTTTTTCTTTTATTTTGAAATTGAAGCATAATCTTCTTTACATATAATTGATAAAATTTTTTTCTTGATATATGCATCCATTATTTGTTTCTTTCATTTTGAAGCATTTTTGTTTCTTTCATTTTGAAGCATTATTGTGGACCTATCAAACATTTACAGAATTTATAGCTAGTTTTTTTTATTGTAAAGGTAAAAGTTCAAAAGGATTTGGAAAAACCTTTATTTGTTTGTTTAAATATATTATAGTACTATACTTCAGATTTACCTGACCACAACATGGTTTTCCTGGAGAATATCTTTTTTTTTTTGTTTTTCTTTTTTTCAAATTTTAAATTATATAAAGTAATAATAACTAAAAGTCTAAAACACATTTTGAATACTAACAAGAAAGTAAGGTTTGCTGTAATCCGTTATGTATAGTTTCACACTTTCACTAATAGGTACGTATGAGTTATGAATCAAACGTTAATCTAATCTTATAAGTTATAACCAAAAAGACTACTTTACTTAAGTAAATATAAAAGTAAGAAAATGATAAGAAACTTAATAAGGCAATAAATGCACGCACATATATCACCAATGATACATTTAAGATCATTATAAGTAGAACTGTCTCTTTTCATGTACTTATATAACTTGATTATCGAACGTTTAAATTTGTAAATCTAGGCATGTTTGCTCTTATGGTTTTAGATAAATGTGACATGATGTTATTGGTTTTCTTGTTTTACTGGAAATATTCTTTTATTGTAGTATGATGCGTAATGCGTGCGTGCTTGTTATTATTTCATGATTTATGTATATCAAATTTTTTTTACACACTTACTGGTGAAAAGATTTGATTCTCAAGCTGACCAAACTACATCAAATTGAAATTTGAAACCTCTGTTTCTCCTTATTTTGGGGGTTTCGCTTGGCCTTGTGTAACCTAGCCTCCTAATGGCTGCAATATGAGATCAACAGTCTTTAAAGATCATTGCAAAATTCTTTAGTAGAACTGACCAAAAAAACCGAAAGAAAATCTGTAGGTCAAAAGATATAATTTCCCTTTAAGAATTTATTCTTTTGGATTGGAATACTATATCTTCTGTCATCAAATTCTTGCCATTTTAATGAACATGAAATTTTCGCTATTCCCTTGGGTCCTGTTAATGAGACTTACTAGGACCAATATGAGGTATCTTGGCCTCCAACCTCCTTTTATAATGTTTCTGCTACGTATCTGAGTAGTTAATCTTGTTCTGCTTCTTAAACTCTGATTTTTCTTTTCCTCCTGTAAAATTTTATAGTCTTCGAGAAAGGCCTCAGGTGGAGCAACTGGTTCGGTACATTGTCGAAGAAGCACCTGAGGATGCTGAAAAGAGACGAACTTTCAAGTAAATATCCATGTGCTTGTGTGTACTTTTGCTCTGACTAAATATATGATGGATTTCGTGATTGTTTGTGTCATGTCATTGTAATGTAGGTTTCCGTTTATTGCTTGTGAGATATTAACATGCGAGGTTGATATCATACTCAAAACATTGGTGGAGGATGAGGAGGTCAGTAGTTTATTGTTCATTGGCTTTTCTTTGTGCATTGAAGCTTATTGATGATCCACAACCCACCACTAGTCTCATTTTGTTTCTTCTTGACCAAGCTTTCTGAACTTCCTCTCAGTTGTATATTTTCATTATTCATCTGCTGTTTGGCTAATTTTGCAGTTGATGAATCTGTTGTTCTCGTTCTTGAAGCCGGATCACTCCCATAGTACATTATTGGCTGGCTACTTCAGTAAGGTATCCCATTATTATTTGACAGGAATCTTCCCTTTGATGGGAATGCCCATTTCTTTCTCATGAATTGAAGTTCCGTACAGAATTCTACATTTTTATATGCTCTTTGTTTCCTTGGGAAATCTGGATATTGATGATTTTTGTATGGTTGGTTTTGCTAGGTCGTCGTGAGTCTGATGTTGCGGAAAACAGTCCCTTTTATGAATTTCGTTCAAGTAAGTTGAAGTCTTTCTAATTGGATGGATTTCTGTTTCTGTTGGTTTGTAAGTGATTGCGTGGGAACTCCTTTCATACATGGCTTATTGCTATCACAAAATAGAATCTTTAATGGATGTGGACCATGTGGTCTTTTAGGCTAGTCCCCAATTGAATGAAAGAAAGTAAGGAGAAAAGAAAAGAGAAAATTAGAAGTGGAATTGCTGTGTGCCTTCAACTACTTTAGAAAAGATTGTGAGAGCGTGTTGAATCATATATTGTTTCTTTGATGAGAAGTTTTCTTAACCTTCATGGGTTTGCAAGTTTGGCTAGTGTAATTCATGCAGTAATATGTTATAGAGGAAGCTATCATTCTGGTACACAATCCCTGTGAGATGTAACCTTAATCCGCGTTAGTATTTTCCTGGATTTTCTATTAGCTTTCCTGAATTTACTTAATGGGAACCATTCTTTTTTCGTCAGTCACTCCGGGTGGCACTAGATGTAATATAAGAAAGCAAATACCTACATTACAGAGGATTTAAATGTGTCTGGTGATTTCGTTCGCTTTCCTTTGAATGTCCTTATAATAGATATTTATGTTGTTGCACTAGACTTGTATCTTGAAAATGGTTAGACATGCTCTGGGGTTTGACTATTTAATGATTTGACGTATTTTCAGAAGATAAAGCAAAATTTTCTATTCAGTTTCTAAATTACATCCCTTGTTGTAGCATTTTGTCACGCCTCCATGAATTTGAAGGAAAAAAAGTAGAACTGATTAAAAACAAAATGAAGGATAGAGTTTCTCCTCTGATCATTTACTTTTGAGTTCTGATAAAATCTGGCCATAATTGAAGTAAAAGATAGGAAAATAAATAAAATGGTCATCTTCATTGTATATGGTCAAATTATATCTACAATCAATTATCCAGGGAGGACTCTCTAATTAAGTGTTTATTTATTTACTTGTGAATCCATGCAGCATGTCTAATACCCATACCAATGTAAAGGGTTAACCAAAAACTTCTCATTTTTTATTTTTCACCTGTTTCTTTTATTGATATATGTTTTCGATCCTCCTGCTCATCTTCAAAAGCTTAATTCCATTTATTTAGAGTCTGATGAATGAATCGTGGTCCTCCATTTAATTTTTCCCAAAGCCCTGTGGCCAATCAAAAGTAATTAGAGTCACACATAATTTGTCAAAATTAATAAATTACTAGTAATCCTTCAAATTATTTCAAGTCTTCCCAATGATCATGCTTCATTTTCTTCCTTCTCCTTGAATTGGAAATTCTTCTGATGAAGAAGGTACACCTCCCTGCATTCTCTAGCTAGTGTACCATAAACAAGGTTTTCTGTACTGAAGTTGAGACACTGGACGACAGTAACTTGTCCCCTTCCGCAATGAGCTTGAAACAAATAGTTCCCTTCATCTCCATGGGGGACTTTCTTGGCTCCTTCAGAGTATTTTCGGAATTCTTGGCTTTGATCAAAATCATCACAAAGTCTATCCTGGCAAAACTGGACTCTTCTCCATAGATTTGACGAAACTCAAGCATCATTGAGAATTGTGGGGTTTCAATGCACCAAGGAGCATTAAATTCTTAACAGTTTATCCACAACAACTTTGACCATCCACACCCATGAATCTAACCAACTTG
Organism: Macleaya cordata; assembly: GCA_002174775.1. Classification (NCBI taxonomy): domain Eukaryota; kingdom Viridiplantae; phylum Streptophyta; class Magnoliopsida; order Ranunculales; family Papaveraceae; genus Macleaya; species Macleaya cordata. The sequence goes on from MVGT01000273.1 coordinate 9,532, forward strand.
CAAAATCTGGCTAGTAGTCCTAACGTCCAAACAAGTTTAAGATTTCCTTCATGCAAGGTTCAAATGCTTACGCCCGAGGAAAGGATGAAGTAAAAAAGCAGAGTCATCCAGCTCTCTGAATCCTCACCTGGTCAGGAGTGTTGTTCCAACTGGTGGAAACCGACATGAAACCTCCTCCATACAAGCACTAATATTCCAAAAATATAAGAGAGTGCAACTTTGCTCTTAAAATGCTTTTATGCCTAGGTAAAGATCCAATCAAAAGGCACCATGTGGTGCAGTAAAATCAGCCACTAGAAGATACCTTCCCCTGGTTTAACTTCAATTAATTTTTCTTCCTTGCCTCGTCCCAACGGTCAAAACAAGAATTATTGGAGCTGTTCCAGATTTTGACCAGCCTATTTGAGTTACGCCGCCACTTTCACTCTGCCATGTTGATAGGAGGTTTAGTAGATGAGATATTCCTTATCCACATGACTTTCTACTGTGAGCAACTTCTGTTAATGAGCAGGTAATGTCCAACATGCCTCCATCTGAATTATCACCAAATTCAATATGATATCATAATGCTAACCAATACAAGGTGTGTGGGTCAAATGATGGCTCTCTCTAACGCGATTACATAAAGTTAATCTGCACATTTGTGAGTAGTCGAGTAATTTGTCTTTCATGATATTGATTCTTCATTAGTGCTTTAAAACAATTCTCCTTGCCTAATTATTAATGCTTGTACAACAATTTACTGCTTATTTGTTGCATTGAACTAATTCTTGTTTCTTTTTATTTGCTCATCCAGGCACATCAGGAAATTTTTCACCAGCTGGTTGATCTTATAGGAATTACATCCATCATGGAGGTTGGTATTCACCAACTCTTTTGTATAATTACTGAACTAAACTATCCACAGCTTTGGTCTTCAGGTCTAGAAATATATTCAATATGCCTTGATCTTACCTGTTTCTTATGTAACTCTCCTTTCATTTGAATGTATGCTGCCTTTGACATTCACCATGCATCATATGGGTCTAAGGGCATGTACTATGGCAACCTCAAACCTCCATTTTGGAGAGGTTTGAGGGATACGTCAAGTACTAAGGTGGGAGTTCACCCTCAAACTCCTCCACTCAGCTCTATATCACCCCATAACTAGGGACGGAAATAGGGGAAAGAGGGACCGAGAGAATGAGTTTTGGGCGACAGAAGCAATAGAGGGCGACACTCCCTCTGTCTTACCATTTTTTTTGAAAAAAAAAGAGTTTGGGCAATTGAGGGACCCTTTTTTTTGTTTTAAAAATATTTTTTTATTTGTTGTATGAAGGTTTGTGTATGTTTCGAAACACCAAGCCTTTGGGGCCCACTTGGATACGATCCAATATATGATATTTGGTGAGGTTGTTCTCTTCACCATGTAGATCATCCCCACAAAAAAATTATCCCATTCTAAAACTTCTAACCCCTTCAAAAGTTGATTGAAAACTAACGATGAGGAAAATAATCAACTTTGGATGGGGTTAGAAGTTTTAGAATGGGATGATTTTTTGTTAGGATGATCTACATGGTGAGGAGAACAACCTCACCAAATATCAACTATTGGATCGTATCTAAGTGGGTCCCACAGGCTTGGTATTTCGAAACATACACAAACTTTCATACAACAAAAAAAGGGGCGACAGAAGAAGTGTCGCTCCTCACTCCCTCTATAACCCAAACTCTTTTTTTAAAAAANACGCCTAAACCAGAGCCATGCAAAGCATGCCCTTAGCGTCCTAGATTTATCCTCATAGGTTCCCCGCCGGCCCAAACTCTTTTTTTTTAAAAAAAAAAGTGGCAGAAGAGGGAGTGTCGCCCCTCAGTCCCTCTGTCGGCCTTTACCCCATCTATCGCCGCCCCAAATTTTGGTTCCTCGCCCTTTTACTTGCCCCTCCCTATAATAGTCTTGAACAACCAAAATTTGAGGGATACCATAGTACTTGCCCTAAGGAACTATTGCCACATTGTATAAATCCTTTTGTATTATCAATCCTTTTTTTATGCTTTTGTGAGTTTGAAACCTACAATAATACTTGCAAGCAACGTGTCAAGGCGTGATGTTTGTAAACATCAAGATACCTCAAGTTAGGTGCAATAAGAAGGCCTCAAGTTGTATACCCCATGAAAGGGTATACCAGCAGAGGTGCATATGAAACACTGAAGCATTCCTTCCTTTAGGGGCATGTGCTGCACTTGAGTTATGATTTATCAGAGAGCCTAAAGCAAACCTCAAAAATGAGGTTAGCTTTTCTAATAATAGTCATCTGGGATCATTAATTTCAAGTGTTATTAGAAAACACTGAATCGGGGTTCATCTTTAATGCAATCAAATAGTAACCATAGAATTCAAATTCCAAAGGGAGATTTTATAGAGAACTAAAATTAGGTTTCTGCTCTAATAAATAAGTGAAAATCTAGATGGTAAGAAAGTGAAGGTAGTGGTTTACAGATGGTGTGTGTTTATGTTATGAGCAATTGCCTGAGTGTCAAACCCTGTGGGGACATGGCCGTTCTCTGTACCTCTCAGATGTATTTGCTTGTTTGTGCGAGGGCATCCCTCCTCCTGCCTCCATAATCATCTGCAGAATCGAAGAGATGTTTTGAGAGTGAAAAGAGGATAGAATTAATTTTATGTTGTTGTGTACCTACTTCCTCTTAGACTCGCGTAGTTGCATACCCGTGTTATTCCTGCCTCTAACAGTTCGAGCTTCTAGAGTTAGTGGTTGTTAACATGGTACCATAGGACGAGGTCTCTGGAGGTCGCATGTTCAAGAATTCCATAAGTAGTGCCGAGGGAGTGTTGTTGGGTGTGTACCAGCTTTCTGTTAGACCCACACACCTTTTTTTATATGTATTAGTGGTTTTTACTTTTTAACCTTTATTAAGGCGGCTCTCCTGACTTATTGGCTTAGAGAAAGTATTATTGCCTGTGTTTCCTTTGATGGATACGAGCCTTTAGGTCTCAGCATTTCTACTCACTATTTCACCTTTTAAAACACTGATGAGTGTTGTAGTAGGTCTGCATGTTTTCTGACTTTCTGTTCTTGTGGTTCTCGCCTAGTGATTTCAATGATAACCCCAATTGATCATATTTTCCTGTGTTAAGCAGGTTTTAATTCGTCTGATTGGTGCTGATGAGCATATGTATACCAACTACATGGATGCTATGCAGTGGTTAGAAGAAACAGATGTACTTGAGATGATTGTGGATAAGTTCAGCTCGTCGGTAAGCATCCAGGAGCAACATTTTGTAGTCTCACATTGAATGTCTGTCAAGAACATGTCTTATCGACTTTGTTGGGCTCCACAAGAAACACTATTTGGGCTTTCTTGCCATTATATAGGCATATAATCTTGATATTATTGCAACTATATAGATGTGCATTTGTCTTGAATCTGTTCAGTACTTTGGCATGGTAACACCACTTGCCTCTGCTGCAAACATTAAGGATGCACCATTTGCTGTCTCCGCCATGTTTCCTGGGTTAAATATCGACGTCTTAACATAATATCGAACATAGACTAATTTTGCACTTCATGCCATATTTTCTCTTGGTCTAAACTGATGGGATGTCAGATTCTTATCTTCATCTGGTGTGCTTCTGTTTAGGCTCTGTAGATATCTTGGTGGGGACCTACCAAATGGTGGATCTTGACACATCCTATTTGTGCTACACATTTAGTGATGAGGAAAGAAGGATTTTGAATAACTCTCAGCCTCCTGTCTAACTTTACTACCTTATATATGTTTTCTGTCTGTTATTAATTATCACATGCATCTGATGTATTATATGTTTGTAACCTGGACAATTTAAGAATTTTTTTGTTGGAAATCTATCACAGGATTGCCCTGAAGTGCATGCCAATGCAGCAGAAACACTTTGTGCTATAACTCGATATGCTCCTCCTGGGCTTTCTGCAAAAATTTCCAGCCCGAGGTACTGTTCATTTTTCCCCAAGTGAGACTTTGTTAGAGATCTGAATTATGCAATTGCCACAGTTGAACAGTTTCTTCCAGCTTTTACTAATGAATCATTGGTTTTACTTTCTTGCAGCTTTGTAGGAAGATTATTTCGTCATGCATTGGAAGCATCAAGACCTAAATCTGTTTTAGTTAACTCGTTATCTGTATGCATATCTTTGTTAGACCCTAAGAGGTTAACATCGGGCCCATACCATACATACAGAGGCCAGCTGACTCAAGCGCCATCAATAATTGCTAATCCAGAAACAGTGGAGGGCATGCTAGGGAGCGTTGGTAAGTTCATTTTGCTGTTGGCCAAGCTTTATAGTTCTCATGCAAGTAACCTTCATTTGATCAAAATTCCATCACATACTCTTAAGTCTTTAACTTAAACTAGCACAAGGCACGTGAGGTATGCAAAATTTATGCATTGTTAAATAGTACTTGAATATTTGTAAGATACTATGAAAAATAAACAATGCCAATGATTTTCTTTTAGAAAAACATTATCTTTTGAAAGAAAAAGAAAAGTTAGGATCCCGTCTGTGTAGCAACCTTCACCATGTATGTGGACTTATGCAGTAAATAACAAATTTTGGAAGATAGAATGAACCACCAACAAGGGACAATAATCTTTACTGTATATAAAGGGGATCATAAAGGCATGAAATTAGTTATCACAACGTCCCCTCGTGTCTCCACTTTGCTTCCAAAACTGTCCCTAACAATATGTAATAACGCTATGATGTACTGACGTCTGTGCCTCTATTTTACTCCTATGAAGCACCAATTCGGACATGGGGATTCGGATACGGGGATACATGTGCGGTTGATTCTTCAATTTTCAAAATTTTAGTTCTCATGAAAGTAACCTTCATTTAATCAAAATTCCATCACCTACTAAGTCTCTAACTTAAACTAGCACAAGGCACGTGAGGTATGCAAAATGTAAGCATTGTTAAATAGTACTTGCATATTTGTAAGATACTATGAAAAATAAACAACTCAATGATTTTCTTTTAGAAAAACATTAGCTTTTGAAAGAAAAAGAAAAGTTAGGATCTCTTTGTAGCAACCTTCACCATGTATTTGGAAGATAGAATGTACCACCAACAAGGAACAATAATCTTTATTGTATATAAAGGAGATCATAACGACATGAAATTAGTTATCACAACGTCCCCTCATGTCTCCACTTTGCTTCCAAAATTGCCCTAACAAAATGTAATAACTCTATGATGTACTGACGTCTGTGCCTCTATTTTGCTCCTATGAAGCACCAATTGGGACATGGGGATTCGGGTACGGGGATACATGTGTCGTGGATTCTTCAATTTTCAAAATTTTAGTATACGGGTGCGGCAGGATATGTGTAAAAATTATATTTTATAAATTATGTTCATAATTCAACATTATTTGACATTTTCACTTAAAAATATAAAATTATAAAGGGAAACATTCATATTAAAATTTAAAGATCATTGTCCATCACTAATTTTGATTTTGGAAACTGCAGACATAAAATTAAATAAAGAGTAAAAAACTAAATATTCTCTATTTTTCTCTAACTTCCTCCAGTTGGCATGGGCTGATATTGATCTCAATGATGAGAGGATCGTCATTCAAAAAAATCATCCTTTGATCATCTTCATGCAACCGCTTTGGCTGGTGTAAGTGGAATTTAGCTAAAGAATTAAACTTAGAGGGCACATTTGGAAAAAAAACAAAAAGAGAAGTAAAAAGAATAATGGACAAAACAAAGGGTATCCTTGGAAAACCAAAATAAGTGACAATAACACATGGAGGACAGCTTCGGCTTATTTGAAGCCGTTAAGAAGCCTCATTAAAATAGTTTAGATTTCTTCTTTAAAAAGTTTTAAAAAATTGTCAATTTTGTCCCAAATGTATCCAGTAGTTTTTTGGTAATTAAAAAAGGGGATCCTTCATTTGCCGAATCGGGTGTGAATCCTGCCGCACCCTCGCAGCACTTGGTTCGGATTCAGCACCCAATTCCTTTTGGGACAAAATGATGTAGCACTTGATAGTGCAAAGGTTATGGAGAGGGCTGGCCTTTTTGGGAAAAAGAGTATTTTCTAGAGTAAGATTGATTTTTTCTACTAAGAGGAAAAAAAAAGAGAAAAAAGTGAGAGAATATAACACCCCTGGTAGTGCAGGGTTTGCGGTTGCACATAGGGATGGCAATGGGGTGGGTTTCACAATACCCTACCCCACCTGGCCCCGTTGACACAACATCTTGTTCCATACCCGTCCTAGGTTTTACTCTCCCACTCTGTCCCAGATTGAGAATAGGGGGACTTAAATCCGTCCAGCCCTGTTTACAGCAAAACCCAAACTAATAAAGACCCTACATAACAAAAAATGAAGCCCTAGAAGTGCCCCTGGAACTCAGATGTGATTTGCATTTTTTTTAAACCCTAGGCGCAATAACCACAAATATGATAAAGATGCCAACAAAACCAACCTTTTGTGTGAAGATCTATAGACAAGTGAGTAAACATACCTAGAGGAACTGAGAACTAGGGTTTACAACAGAAGCATCAAACAAAAGGAAGAAAAAACATCAGAACTGGAATATGACGAGAAGTGAACAACGTAAAAAAGAGAAAATACTGATATTTACATCAAAATCTAAAAGGAATGAGGGTTCAATTAAAATCTGACTGTTTGGGAAAAAGCCTTGATAATTTTGACTTTGTAGTTTGTACCAGCCTTTTCCTTGCAAGAATCCCCAACGATCTTCAATCATTTCTTGAAGGTTTTGAGCCACTCTTTCAACTGCATCTCAAAATCAACTAGTCGTCTCCACCAAAAGGGTTGGAGTTTTGCTATTCACTTCTTGGATGAATTGGGAGGGAGGGAGGTTTTTACTTTCTATCCTAATTTAGTTTAACTACACTCATGAGCAACATGTCCGTCTCACATAGTTTGAGATATATTCATCATTCACAACTAGGATTAGTGATGGCACCAATTGGAATAAATGCTTTTAATTGAAGGCTCTAAAATGCGAAGGGAAGAAGAAGAGAATGCAGGATGTGGCTTTAGGTGGTGAAAAAGGAAACACTTTCATGTAATCTCTTAGTGGAAGATCTCCATGTATAATTGTGCTAGATGACATCTTTACTTGATTTTTCCTATTATTTGTATGAAACTGCAGTAATGATGTATTTGAGTTTCTTCTCCTGTTGTATTTTCATTTTAATTACAGCAACGGAATATGTATGATTTTGCCTTGTTGCAGGTGATTTACTCAAGCTACTGGATTTTTCGTCTTCCGACAATGTTTTAACAACCACATATGGGAAATTGCAGCCACCTCTTGGGAAGCATCGTCTGAAGGTGTCCTTTTGTTTTATTGATCTTAGTCAATCTTCATGTTTGTCACTAGTTATGCTCAGTTTTCTGAATAGCTCTAAGTGGTATGGTCTTGGGATAGTTATTTGTTCATTGATGTTAGGACAGTTTGGGAGTAAACCATAAGGACAATCTACGTTACACATTGAGCTCACTTTTTTCTGAATTTGCGTCTGATTTTCGAATTGCTTAAATAGTAATTCTTTTCCTTTATAAGCAATAAGCCAAAATAGTGACCTGATTGGATCATTTGCAATTTCCTACCTTCCAAAAGGATATGGTAGACCAAATGTTACTGACACTTCATTTTGTTCGTGTTCCGAATAGAGGACTTCCAGATGGGATTGATGGAATGCTGGGTCCAGTACCTACATGTACACCACATTAACCACTGGGGATTTTAGGAACATCCTTATGGTTCATGACAGTTTAGGGAGTTTAAGTATAATCATAAGGAAGTAGTCAAGAAGATGAAGCCTTATATGTTGATACAATGATACTAATTCAAAATGAAACTTGCCAGATAGTGGAGTTCATCTCAATTTTACTGTCGATCGGTAGCGAAGCTGCTGAGGGGGAATTGGTTCAGCTAGGAGCCATAAAACGTATTCTAGATTTGTTCTTCGAGTAAGTTTCACATCTTTAAAGGATTTGTACATTCAATGAACATATTTCAATTATTGATAAAAAGATGAACAAATTTCGCGGAATGACTTTCTTCTTGTCATGATGACCGTAGGTACCCGTTCAATAACTTTCTTCATCACCATGTTGAGAGCATTATTGTCTCCTGCTTGGAGAGCAAGAAGACTTTGCTTATTGAACATCTTCTTCAGGACTGTAACCTGGTTGAGAAAATACTTGAGGCAGAAAAAAATTTCATGTTGGCAACCGATCAAAACAAGGTATTCCATCTGTAAATCCATAGTTTATTGCATAACCCACTTGAAGGTTTTCTGGGTAATACCTATGTAGGTTTTGTATCCTTATCTTTATCTGCTCCCTCCCTATTTCTGTTTTTAAGTGTATTGTCTGGCCTATCTGACTTGTGAACTGCTCTTCTCAGCCAACAAGTCCTGCTGAGGGAAGATCGCCACCCAGGATAGGGAATATTGGACACATCACACGGATATCTAACAAGCTTGTTCAGTTGGCAAATAATAACAGTCAAGTCCAAGCATATCTGCAGGTTATACCCGCTTCTTTAAATTTATTTTGCTTGATTCCTTCTCATAAAATCTGGGTAACAGAAATACTTTCTGTGGCTAAATTAGTAAAATAATGCTTGACAACCAAAGTGGAAACTGGAATTATATCTGTGTTGTCCATACCTATGTCTATTTGTGACAAGGTTCACTAACTGAATCTTTGTAAGCATCAAATTTCTATTTATTATTAATATCGAGTATCATATTTAAGGTTTCATGTGCTATTTACAACAGATTATATAATAGTAACTTCTTGTAGTCTATAATATTAGAGTGCCAAACTTCAAAGTTACCTTGTGGTCATTTTTGCCACTTTTGAAATCACCGTTTTTACAGGTTTCTTCATAAGCAAAATGTATATAAAAAATTAAGAACTCTTTTTCTAGTAAAGGGGATATTGAACTCTAGTAGTAAATAGTTCAACTGTAACATTAAATAACATTATGTAGCATGATTTAATGTCAAATAACTCTCACATTATATAATCATTGACTCATCTTACTCTCTACATTTTGCTCCCATTTCAGACAAAAATATGAGAAAATTCTCTAACATTATTATGCATTCCCCTGTTTCGATCTGTTTCTTTTATCAAATTTTACGTGAACAGAAATGTTGGTATTAATTTTTTTTTATTTTATGGTAAAAGAGATATTTTAGTCTTTGATAACTATTCCCGTTTTTGTTTTTGTAATGTTTACTGATTGATTTTATCAAACAGTTGCTTTATTATTATGGATTTTTGTTTTTCGCAGGAAAACACTGAATGGGCTGATTGGCATGCAAACATACTAGTTAAACGGAATACAGTAGAAAATGTTTATCAGTGGGCCTGTGGGTATGTATTTTTCTACATTCTGTTTTCAGTTGTTTGATTACATGCAGCATTATCAATGTTGCATTATTGGGGGTTCTTCCAGTTGCTTGTAGATCAACAGTTAATTGTATTTTTAGTGATCTGAATAAAACAGGTGACAGAGGAAACCTCAACTTATGGAGGATCGTAGGGGATTGGTGATTTACTTTCATGCATAACAGCTTGGAAGCATTATAGGTGGATGCTATTACTATTAGACACCTCAAAATGTTACACACCAACATGTCAAACTAATTTTATTCTGATAAGCACAGGATACTAACAAACTAGCATAGGATAGAGCAATTTCTTCCCTGCCAATCGAAATACATTATTTACATTGAGTAATGAGTGAGGCAATATCTAGAATTGTTTCAAACAATATTAAGTATTTGCTAGTAGTTGAATTCGTTCAGTTATTTTTTCCGTAGTAGTATCAATGTGTACCAAACACCTTTCAGTACGTTGAATGTGCTTGGACATTTGGAATATCCCTTGGGATTTGGTGAGTGAATAGACGGACCTGAGATGGATACCATCTTCTTTCACAATATTCATTGCGATTTTCATCATAAACAGAAGACAAAATAAAGAAAAGAAAAGAAAAAACTTTTGTCAGTCAGTTTACATGAAGTGTTCCTTCTGTTTGTACTAAGTTGCGACTTCGATAACATTTGAAATTGATAGTTGTGATTGAAGGGTAGGACAGGAGTGATAGTGGTGGCTCTTGAGGAAGGACTTAAAGAGGAGGAGGAAGATTGTTCAGAGTAGGGTAGAAGGTTGTTTTTGAGAAGATTAGGATAGAAGGTTTTTTCTTCCTATCAGACACAGTATACTGGGTATATATCAAGTATCATGTCTAAACGCTCGCATATTTGGTAGCTGTTTGGTCACATGAGTTTTTTGTAAATGAAAATTTATAGAGCATCTCAATTAAAAAGGAAAAACTAGTGGCTATTAGCATATTCTGTGAGAAGATTCAAAGAACTGTTTTCATTTTAATTTGGTACTGTCTTGTCTGTATCCATGCTTCCGGTCCCTAAGATTGCATTAGGGCTTGCATTTGGTTCCTAGATTTCATGCAGTTGAACAAAGAAGGCAAAAAGATGGATTCCATTCCTCAAGCAGGAAGAGTTTCTTTATCTTCTGGGTTGGGCTCTACATGCACACTGGGGTTTGTGGGATGAGATTCTTCAAAACCTGATATTTAAGCACTTGTTATTCTGATGTGATATGCAGACTTCTGAACTGGTATCATGTGACTTTGGTTCTGATTCTCATGGTTAACTTACTTTTTGGAGGCTAAAGTGTACATAACTTGTCAAGTAAAGAAAAGGAAAAGGTGCAAAAAACGTAGAACTAGTTGAGGTTGGAGAAAACTGTCCATATGGTCTTGATGTCAGGCACAATGATACGGAAGTGACATTCAGATGAGTAGCAAGATCCATAGAGTAGAGCTGATGCACAGTTCAGATATGAAGCTTCACACCTTGGACAAGTGTAGCATCAGATCATGCATTTTGGGCATCATATATGATCTTCTAGTAATCACTTCCTGAGCTGGAGAAGAATTACTTTTCTTTTAAGAAAATCAAATTCTCTTTTATTCCTTGTGTAATTCGAGATTACATGTGCATGTGTAGATGAGATGGGCAACAGCCATTTCATTCACTCAATTCAGAACATAGCTCTCTAATGCTCTGGATATAATTGTTGAATTAGTAAATCGCTCTCTTCTTGTCTTTCCCAATATTATCATGTTATATGGTGTATCTTCTTTGCATAAGTGATTTTGTAATTTGTTACATCATACAAACTTAGCTTTAACATCTATATGAAACAGTCAATTACTGAAGGTGGGATCAATTGTATTTTCCGTGAGGTAATTGTGGGTTTTATCAATTACTGCAGGAGACCAACTGCATTACAGGACCGGACTAGGGACAGCGATGATGATGATTTCCGAGATAGGGATTATGACGTAGCAGCTCTAGCAAGTAACTTGAGCCAGGCCTTTCGGTATGGCATTTATAGTAACGATGATGCTGAAGAGGTATGTCTCAAGTCCTTTTGAGTTTTGGCTAATGCACTTTATTGTGAGGGTGAAGGATATCATGTCCTTTAATTAAATACAATACTCTGCCCTTCCCTTTTCCGAACAGGAGCACGACCCTGCAGAATGTTGTCCGACCTGATGGTTTTTGCAAGCATAGTTGCTTGTAGCTGGTTCAAGTAGCATAGCTTCCACTGTGAAGACATTTGTAATTACTTTGTCAAATGGCTTATTGCTCTCAGAACCTTCAAAATTGAACTGAAAAACTGCGAAAAGAAATCAACCATAAGTCTTCATTTATTCGCACAACGAAGCAAATAGAAAGAGAAATAGATGAAAGGATGTGGAGATCCTCAAAAGATACATGAAGAAATGAAAGAGATACTTCAAGTAGACGAAAGTAATAGAGGATACACGAAGAGAAAATCGTAGGCAAGAAGATGAACTAGGGTTTGAACCCAAAATTCCATTAATTAGAAAATCGTAGGCAAGAAGATAGCTTAAACAATTTCTGGGGAATGAACTAAAAGACGAAACTACCCTTGTTAAATAAAACCTACCAAATAGAAATTCTAATCATCTCAAACTATTAAGAAAATAATCCTAAAAATAATACAATTGATAAAACTAGGGCCGACGGCTTGTTTCCAATCACTTACTACCACTTAATGGGTTTAAGGCCCAAAATTAAAGGTTTGCCTCTTACTACCACTAGTTAGTGGTTAAAAACAAAGGCTGTTTTGTGTGGGCCTGCCACTAATTAGTGACAAAAAAACAATCACCCCCGACAATAAGTTATCTCATCTTCCTTCAATTGAGATTTGTTAATCATCCATCAAATATGTGTATAACGAGAGAAAGGAAAAGCAGTATCAGATGTGAACTATTTGTGGAGATTTTTTTTTTTGAAGATCTATTCGTAGAGAATTAGTTCTGGTCTTGGTTTGTTTCTTAATTTTCATGGTTTGGTCATGTTTCTCGACTTTTCTGTATCCTGCTTCCTATGTTATGCGGTCTTTTACGACATAGCCTGCTTCTAGTCTCTCCATTCAGATTCAATCAAAATCAGTTTTCGTTAAGCTAGTGATCTCATTCCTTTTATCATATGAGCTGTTACCTTCTAGGCTTGATTTTATGTTGAACTGTTGGAAAAAGCGAACTATGATTTGAGTTGTTCTGCAAATCTTTTATATTTGTTGCAACTGATTTGATTAATTCATCTTCGCTATTGATGGTTGCAGGCTCATGGCTCACTCGAACGCGATGATGAGGTATTTTCATAGAATGGTTTTCCTGACTTTACTGCTATTGCAACTTGCAAGCAACATGGTTTCTCCGTTTCTGAATCTCCGACAAACCGACAACTTTTAACTCTACCTCAACTTCATAAATGAAAGATAATATTTTTGAATGGTCGAGCGCTAATTCGGGGATTAAAAGGTTCAAAACGTCTTCCACAGGATTTTTCGTGTCAATGAAAATTAAAAGAGCAGTCATTTTGCCAAATTGAAAACATTTAGATGGAAATTCCTGCACTTAGCCTACATAAAGAAAAACCTACACTCAATGAACTTAAACATTTGTTTCCTGTAAGCTATATACAATACAAATAGTTCAAACATTTGTTTTCTTATAGAGGAATGCTTTTGCAGGATGTTTACTTTGACGATGAATCTGCAGAAGTTGTGATCTCATCTCTTCGTTTGGGTGATGATCAGGACAGGTATTTTAGGAGGCCTTTCAAACTCTCTTGATTGTTTTTATTGTGGTATGAGGAATATATGCATCAGGACACAACAGAGATACACTGCTTTGCTTTAGACGACATACATTGAAGGATGCTAACACGGGCTTAAGCTGGAATATCCCCTCAACCTAGGATACAAGACCAATCGGATGATTCTAGCCATCCTATATTGACATTATCATGGCTGTTCACTGTAAATTTGCTCAGTATTCAGAGAGAAATGAATCTAACAACTAGAATCATCCGATACTGATTCTTTGCTTAGGTTTTCCTGATGGGATTCATCATGTTCAGTGTTATTGCCTTGCATGAGTGCCATATTTATTTCATAATGCCTAATTTTGACCTAATGTATTCCATCCTGTGCATCTCTAACCTAATTTTGACTCAGTGTTTTAACCTAATTTATGGTGCTGGATTCTGTGCTTTCAGTGGTTCTCTTTTCACAAACTCAAACTGGTTTGCTTTTGAGGACGACAGAGTTGCCAATGAGCGTTCAACTGGCTCACTTGCTTCACCTTCACCCAATGCAGAGGAGCCCTGTCTTATCAGCAGTAGCAGCGATGATGAGGTTATTGTAGGCGAAGATGATGACTTATTGGACACGGCAACATCTTCACAAGTACCTGAACCTAGCCCCAATACTGAGGATCATGGAACTGCAGATTTGGAGAATAGTTTGGAAGAAGATACAAGACGGCTATCTCCTGGAGAAGGTGATAAACCACCAGAGTGGGTCCAATGGAGAGAGACATCTGATGCCGAACAATCTCCAGCTCTATCAAATGGTGAGCTTGAAGTGGGTTCGAAGAATCAGACAGACGGTGTTGTTGACACCGACACAACTAATCCTTCTCCATCCACCACTGATGAAGCAGTAGATAGTAGTCACCCAGTTGTTGAAGGATCACCCAGTCCTGACATCGATAACCCAAGTTCCAAGCCATCTGAACCATCAGAACCGAGTGATGGGAATCCAATTTCAGACCTTACACTTGAAAAGTTGGAGATAGAAGTAGAAGGAACTGTCACAGCTGCAGAACTTGAAAAGGAAGCGGCTGTTGAAAATGTATCAGCAAACTGATGGAAATTTAGAATGATTTTGGCGAATTTGAGGAACTGATCTGGCGGGCAAGGAACGAAATGAGCTGATGCTGGAGGACTTCACCTGGTCAGTTGGTCAAATTTTACTATATCTATAGAGCCTTTGTACATCTTTAAGGGCTCTGTTGTTGCTTGGGGGGGCTGATTATATTCTCTGTACCAATGGGTCATCACTGTACAAAGTGAGTCCTCACTCTCTCTCTCTCTCTTCTCTCTCTGAGGACAAGAAAAAAGAGCAGGTTCTCATTTTAAAGTTTCTGCCACTGGCTCTCTCAGTATCTTCGCAATCTATATCACAGATAGTCTGATCCCAAGATGATTTTTCACCATTTTAAAATAGCTGCTTGATCTGTTGTTTCGTTCTGACACAACATAAAAATGGGGGTACTGGTTCTTGCGTGTGCGTCACTTTAACAGGTAACTGTGGATGTCTTCGTAGCGAGGGACATGCTATTTTTATTATTCCTTTCAATGCGAAGGCATCTTTTATTTTTATTCTCTCCTACTCCTGTTAAAAATTGCTTGTCCTCAAATGTAGCTGAACCAGTGCTACTATATCCAGTTTAAATTCACCTCTTGACTTTCCAATTGTGTTTTAATTTTTCATATCTTGATTTTTTAGTCACTAAACATGTTTGCAATGTTTCTGTAAATTTTTTATTTTTGTTTCCAAGATCCTAAATTAGGACTTTGCAGTTGTTTTTAACTATCTGTGCATCCATACCTCAATGAAAAAGCTTTTGCTAGTAATTATTATTATTTTTTGAGAAAATTAGTCAAAAACCCTTACTTAGAACATATTTTAGGATTTAGTCCAACAAACGTTTTCTTTTAGTCTGCCTCTGGATAACTGACTGAAACCCTTTCAGTCTATGTAAAAGAGGGTTTCAGTCTGTAAATTATACAGCTTACCGAGAGGTCTTAGACTAAAAGAAAACGTTTATTGGGCTAAATCCTAAAATACGTTTTAAGTAGGGGTTTTTGGCCAAAATCTCATTTTTTTTTTTTTGTAGTTCGTGTTATACAAACGTTACTGTGGGAGTATGCAAATCTCTTATGCATTTTGACAGCTCAGATATCATTTGTGCAAAGATTTTAAAGTGCTTCCTTTATTTTTCTTTTGGGGGGATCTAGTACATGAGTAGAAGCATCTTGTAATTGATCAGATCAATTTTTTAAAAAAGAAAAAAATAAAAGAAAAAAAATAAGATTTATCAGATTTGTGGGTGTTCCGACGAGGAAAAACTTGTGAAATCAGAACTCGTGCCTCATCGAGTATGTTATCTAGGTTTATTCTGCAGCAGCAAATGGTCGTCCTAGTATGGGTTCCAACTAAACGGATCTGCTGTGGGACTATTGTGGGTATTAAGAAGTGAAATGGGTCCTCGATCTAGGGATCAACCACGGCGTTCTTCTCTCTAATGCAGTTAAATTTTCTGAATTGCTGCTCCCACCACCACTGCATACTACTGTGTGTCGATCCCTGTCAAGCCTCAGGCTCTTTGAGTTATATAGATCATTTGTCTAAAAATATTCTAAAAATGAAAGTAATGAAAAGAAAAAAAAATAAAAAAGGAAGTATTTTTTTTGAAAGTTATCTATTATAATGTACTATAGGAGAAGCCTTGGGTTAACAAAACCCTCTCTTTTAGGCGTGGGTTAAAAAAACCTACATTATAAACATATTACCCAATCTATTATCTATTATTGGGTTAACAAAACCTTCTCTCTTAGGTGTGGGTTAAAAAAATCTAAATTTCAAAACAACTAAATTTTAAATTCAAATTTTTTTTTAAAGAAGCCCCGTGCTTTGCACGGGATATGGGGACTAGTTGTTTATTATATAATGATCTTGAAATATATATATGGAGGGATACTTTGCCCAATATGAGAATGCCCTATGTGTGCCCAATGAGAGTTAGGGGTCACATAAAGATGAACCAAGGTTTGAGTTTTGGTGATGATGGCCTACTCAATATGTAGATCATCTCGTCCAAAAATCATATCATTATGAAATTTCTAGCCCCACAAAAAAATGTGGTGACTATTGGTCGTCTATAAGTATTGTTAACTTTGAACTAAATTTTTATGGGGTTAGAAATTTTAGAACAAGGTGAATTTATATGAGATGATTTATATGGGGAGGAGAACCTCTTCACATCCTTGGATTATCTTTTTGTAGGTCCCACAACATAGTTAGGCACACATTGGACATTTTAACATGAGTGTATGGTTTTTTTGAAGCACCAAAAATCAATATAATTCGTCTAGGCTTGCAAAACTCAATTAACCAGTTATAGAACAATTCCCCTGAAAATCCATTACTATATGTTTAATTATTAGGTATATCCCGTGTTTTCGGCACGATCAATTAGTTTTGTGTGTGTGGTTAGATATCTAAATGCGCTTCGCGCACATTCCCACACACGCTCTGCGCGTGATATATTAGGAAAAAAAAGGAGTGAAAAATTTAAAAAGAAGAGTAAGAAATAGGGTTTGAGAGGAAGAAGAGAGAGATTGAGAGTCAAAAAAAAAAAAAAAAAAA